>CM060956.1:33829207-33844207 GCA_030765055.1 Mantis religiosa
TTCACAAACGTACAACATTCCTCATTGATTAAATAACAGTTGCTAATATTTCTAAGGCTCTTTGTTATTATAATCTAATTTTTGGCCTGAGGTGAGTTCGTCTACTTTCTTGATCTGCAGTACTTCTCGGAACCTCTTGAGGTAATCCCCAGTCGAGTTATACGACCAGAATAGGGTCGTTAACCGGAAGCCAGCCATCCAGATTATAAAACTAAAAGTAAGTGCTCCAGAGGTCATTGGTGTAATGGAGAGTCTTCCTTTGGGATGAACATTTCACCATCACCATCAAGATTCAATAAAGGACATATTTTTATTTCTTGTGTCACAGCTAGGCCGGCACGCTAAGAGGATTTCGCTCTTTGTGAACCGGTGCGGGACATCATGCGGAGACATTCAGGGTGATTTTCTTTATGGGATGCTGTGTGCGTGACAAGATGAGCGGATCTGTCACGGGGTCAGAATGTGACGACTGACACTACTTAGTTCCAGATAGAGAAAACTTGTCCGGAATCCGACAGCATCTATACAGAAGATTGTGGCGTTTGGATGATGCTGATGACGATGCCCTTTAACATGGTGGTCATTTGCACTCACGAGAAGCCATTAGACCAAAACCGGCTTTTCTTGCTTCAAAGAGTATCTCAAACACTTAGCTTACTAGTTGCTCCTTGAAACGAAATTAAAGTTCTTCTACAAGTAAATCTTACAAAACTTATTAATCCGAATAAATTTTTGCAGAAAAGTTTTTATTTTACTCTAGCTGGCTTATCTCAGTTGTTCGGTTGGCACTAAGTACACGTTAGCTAGAAAAACTAATTACACTAAAGATTGGATAAGAAGAGTTCAATGGAAATACACGTTTGGAAATCCCCTGAATATAATATTTAAAAATATCTTACTTAGAAAACACTCACGCGCGTTGCATATCTGTGAACTAATGTCAAAGCTATTAAGTCGGTTAAGTGCCAAACATGAGACAAAGTTTTCTAGAAGATCTCCAATCCCAGACCACACTTTATATGAAGCATTTTTGAAAAATGGAAATTAATTGTTCTTTCACACTGGCCGTGTGTAGGCTAAATTGTGGAAACGTAGAGTCAGACTGAAAAATTCAATGCCATAGCCGGGATTTGAACCCACAAATTACGTTTCCACAATTTAGCCTACACACGGCCAGTGTGAAAGAATAATTAATTTCCATTAATTGACCTAATAGTGATTAAACATAAAGCCCGGGCCTTAAAGTACTTACAACATAGTAAGTCGCCATTAAGGTAGTTGTGTCATGTGTTTACGAGAACTCCTAAGTGGTTTACCGGGAAAAATACGAGTCAGTTGAGAATTAAATGTCATATTGGCACGTTGGCCATAGTAGCTCAATGGTTAGAGCGTCTGGACGGAGACTAGAAGAGCCGTGGTTCAAATCCCGGCTATGGCATTGAATTTTTCAGTCTGACTCTACGTTTCCAAATTTTTTAAAAAGTTTCATTTTATCACAAATTACATGGCTAGCCCCATAGCTCAGTCAGCAGAGCGCCTGCCGTGCTAGAGGAACCGGGTTCGATTCCCGGGAGTGGGAGTGGGGATTTTTCTCCGACCAAGATAATTACCCATCTTCCCCAAAGTATGGAAGTATGCATGAGAGTGCGAATGTGTACGTGATCTAATGATTAAAACCCAACGAATACGAGTTAATACCTTAGATATGTTCCAAAGGAGAACGACCGCCGATATGACCATTGGGTATAAATGAAAAAAAAAAAAACAATTTTAATTAACATAGCATATGTTAAAATATTGTTATAACAAATGAATCACGCGCACACACATACCAAAATCCCTCGAACTCCTCTTAATTCTGTAAATTAATTGTTCTTCCACACTTGCCGTTTGTAGTCTAAAGATAGAGTCAGACTGAAACATCCAATGCCATAGCCGGAATTTGCACCACGGATCTTCTGGTTGCCGTCCAGCCGCTCTAGCCCTTAGGCTACTATGGCCAACGTGCAACAATGAAACTACTACGGCGTGTTTGTTTCACATTAAGCTAACAGAATATAATAAGATTGAATTTTAGTGCGAAAAATTATGACCGTAAAAAAGTTATGATCATTCTTTATTGAACAGCCGTCGTATATTATTTTTGATCTAGAATCACAACAGAGCAGAAGACACTTTCCTATTATAAACAATACTATGGACTCTAGAACACAGTTAAACGTCTCTCCCATTGTCCAAGTTTAGTTGTCAGTTCATGACGTAGTTGCTAATGTACCTTATCACGCTCAATTTTAAAACCGTTTTTACGGGTTGAGGATTCTCAAAACTTATTTTTTCCAGTAAATCAAGAAGTGTAGGTATAATGCACCCTAGTTCATTAGTTTACCGCACGACTGATTTTATGTTTAAAAGCACCCTTACATCCTAGGTTTAAAATTCCAATTCTGTGTTACATTAATTGTAATTATCAAATAAATTATTTCCCACTGGAGCATCTTTCGGCTGGTAGATAGCTGGGAACAAAGGTCTAGAGCGGTAGTTAAAAAGATGACTATCGCAGACCGCCGCTCTGAAAAAAGCCCGTAAAGAAGTGGAGAATCCGGACTTTAACGGGCAATTTCTAAACGGCTCTGCTTAAACACGAATCAGATAACGCCACACATTAACGACCTAAATAAATTATGTGAAAGTTTCATTACGCTCTCTTAAAGTATTACTGGCTACTTAAACGCATGTCATTCTGGTACAGTCGTGTAAAATTGTCTTGACCAAACAATAAAGCTTTGGAAAATAATGGAAACACCGAAATAGATTCACCTTCTTATCTTTGAATAATCCATCTCCTCACACCTTTAAAACATGGTCTCCAAACACACCACAATCTCAGAGGCTGCAGCAGGTATCCAAATTATGCTACGTTTATATACAAATATCACAATTTGTAACTTAAAGCTTCACTTATCTGACAGGAAATGATGTCACTTTTCTTATAAATTGTCCGGGATCGCGATGTAACATACTCATCCGATTATATTAATAGAGTAAAACTTTTACTTCAGGGTGAAGATTTCATAAAAAATAATTAAGAACCTTTAAAATATTGTATTTCAAATTTTAATAAAATGCTTAATGAAGTGAAAATTACATCAAATAAATAAAAAAAATTGGTGAAAGTTAATAACCCTATTTTACTCAGAATTTGTGCTCTTCCTAAAATTCATAAACCTAGAAATAAAATGAGACCTATTGTAAATTGCATAAATTCAACAACTTATAATTTAGCTAAATGGTTACATAAAAATTTAGTAATTTTGCTAAATTTGAGAGTTTAGTATTAAAAATTCTTTTGAATTAGTTAAAAAGATTGACAATATTATATTATCTAAAACTGATAAACTTGTTTCTTTTGATGTAACTGCCTTATTTCCTAGTATTCCCAGAGAAAAACTTTTAATTTATTTAAAAAATTTCTTGAATTAAATAAATTTACATGAGGACTTAATTGCTGACTTTGTAAAAATTATTGAATTTTTAAGGTAGTTGTCTCATGTGTTTATGAGAGCTCCTAGTGGTTTACCGAGTCAGTTGGAGAATTTAATGTCAAGTTGGCACGTTGGCCATAGTAGCTCAATGGTATAGATCGGCTGGACGGAGACCAGAAGATCCGTGGTTCAAATCCCGGCTATGGCATTGCATTTTTCAGTCTGGCTCTAACCTTTCATAGTGCGTCCTACACACGGCTAGTGTGAAAGAACAATTAATTACAGAATTTTGTTTGGATCCAAATTTTTTCACTTTTAATGATGAATTTTTTCAACAAACTTCTGGCTTAGCAATGGATAATCCTCTTTCACCTTTTCTTGCTGTACTTTTTATTATTTTTTTTAGAAATGCAAATCACTAAAGCATTTCCTTTAATTTTTAAAGTTTGGTATAGATATGTTGATATTTTTGTTATTGTTTCTGATAAAGACATAAATGACGCTTTAAAATTACTAAATTTGCAAGATAAAGCTATAAAATTTACATTAGATACTAAAATTAATATATTTCTTCCTTTTCTAGATCTGAAGATAATAAGAAATAATAATAAATTAAACTTTTGTATTTATAGAAAGTCTATTCATGTTGATAATTACATAAAAATAGAAGTTTTAACCCTTTTTCACATAAATTAACTGTTTTCAATAGTTTGATTTATAGATTAATAAATATACCTATGAATAAATAAGAATTTAATAAAGAATATGAACAAATTATTAATATTGCTTTAATTAATGATTTTAATAAAGACTTTATAAATAAAAACCTGAAAAATTTAGATATCAAAAAACTATTAATGATATTTTTACCCTTAGAAAAATAAAAGACTATTATAATTTTTAAAAATTTACTTACCATCATTGGGCTAATAAAGATTTTCAAATTTTTTAAAGAGTTTGGTATAACTATAGTTTCTCAAAAGAAATATAGTATTAAAATTTATTCCATTTCTCTAAAAAAGATAAAACTTCTAATAATAAAATATCTGGTATTTATCAGTTTGTTTCGATTGTGATAAAGTTTATATTGGAAAGACAAAACGTAATTTGGAAACCAGAACGAAAGAACATTTTCGTAACATTAAGTATAAAGAAACCGATAAATCGACCGTAGCAGATAATTTTTGGTCATTCAACTTTGAAATAAATCCAGAAGTTAAATTATTAAAACAATTAAATGGTCGGATAGATTTAATGGTTTGGGAGAAGATATTTATTTAAAAAACAAACATCGCGTAATGAATTTTGAAATAACGGCAGTC
This sequence comes from Mantis religiosa, assembly GCA_030765055.1. Lineage (NCBI taxonomy): Eukaryota > Metazoa > Arthropoda > Insecta > Mantodea > Mantidae > Mantis > Mantis religiosa. The sequence continues at coordinate 33,834,012 of CM060956.1, forward strand.
GATTCTGTTTTTAAAGTTGTTTTATTTTCAGATTTTGGTAGTAATAACTAGAACATATCAACATCTAGCGTTCGTAAAGATTGCGACAGGTTTGTTGTTTCTGACTGAGGATGTGGAGGAATTTTCCATGAAACCGCGATCCCGAACAATTTATAAGAAAAGTGACATCAATTCTTATAAGATAAGTAAAGTTTTAAGTTACAAATTATTATATTTGTATATATTTGTTTGCTTCACTATTAATAGTTTCATATTTTACGTATTTATTCGTTTCGTTCACATTACAACAACTTTCGTTTACATTTATTTCCACTTACAGCTTTTCTAAAAGTAAGAAAGGATCATTATTCTCTCTCTCTCTCTATCTCTATCTCTATCTCTATCTCTCTTCTGGTTAAGCAAAGAGAACACACTTTCATAGCTTCACGCAGGGTCCACCTCATTTCCGTATGCTTGCTGTTTCAATCTAACACTATGTACACCACTTGCAGAAACACAAGAAGATCGCCAGTTTCTTTCTCAGTGCTTTTGTAGACGATTCCGGGGTTCTTTCCTTAAACACCGCGAAACATTGGCGATCATTCGCTTCTCGCCACTTTTTAAAGGCTTGCCTCGATTGTGTTTTATTTTGGCTGAAGCACCGGCCTGCTCCACGATGAAAAGCTTACTGATTTTAAATTGCATATGTATAAGTGTTCTTGGGCTTGTGAGGTACGCGAGATGTACAGGAAATAGTGTTAAATACCAGAAGCAACACCACACTATAAACAATAACATCTCAACATTCAACTGGATACAGACCTCGTTGCGAGAGAGCTGTCTGGTATAAGAATGCAAAAATATTATATAATAGCAGTGTCGTTTAGTAACTTTTAAATAAAATGCAGCTTTATTTAACATAATAAGTTAATAGTGTGTATAATTTCACCTGTCTTCTGTCTAATCTGTATACAGTATACAGAATACATCTATGTGATGTGAAGCAAAAAGATGAAATGTGAGACTATTACATTTATAACAATCGAAACATTTGCATACTTTTCTCTCTCCGAAATTAGCTCGCACAGAGCAGTGATCAGAAAACTACTTACAGTACTGTACTTAAAGGAGGAGTTTATCGTACGCATGCAAATAAAAGAAAACGCCCATTAACCTCGTTAAGCCAATCAACAGCTTAAGCACTTTCTGTCCCAATATCACTGTCTCTGTCTCTCTTACCACACAGATGTTTACAGCAGGATTAAACTAGGTTGAGATAGATGTGCTGCTTTACAACTTGAAGTCCCTCTATAAATTTCTAAGAAATCCTTTCTCATGTATTTCAAGTTTCAAGTTAACCTGCCACACCAAATCTGGCAGCCCTGGATAGCAACTTTATCCTGTCACTATGGTAACCAACCAAAGGACTTCTAGGAATTTGCCTGAAAACCAGCCGTCACTAATTACCGTACTCAATGGCAGCTTAACCCGAGTCAAAATGTGGTCAGCCCACCTCGGTAGTGTAGATGGTAGCATATCTGCCTCACGTTCTTGAGGTCCTGACTTCGAATCTCGGTCAGGGTGAGTTACCTGGATGGGGTTTTTCCGGAGTTTTCCCTTATCCTAAAAGACGAATGTCGGGTAACTCTAAGCTCCATGGACCCTGGACACATTTGAGCCACATTTCACCCATTCCATTCATCTTCCGATAGATATGACTTAAAATGTTAAAGGAAGTAAGTTACAAAAAAAAAAAAAAAAAAAAAAAAAAAAAAGTGTCAATCTAATTCCAAGCTTTCAATCCTTTATCATTTAACACAAATTCATAAAATGGCTGGCCCCGTAGCTCAGTTGGTAGAGCGCCTGCCGTGCTAAGGGTCCCGGGTTCGATTCCCGGCGGTGGGGTTGGGGATTTTTCTCCGGACAAGATAATTTCCCATCTTCCCAAGAGTCTGGAAGTATGAATGAGAGTGTGAATGTGTGCGTGATCTAATGATTAAAAACCAAAGATAGCGAGTTAACACCTTCGGTATGTTCCAAAGGAAAACGGCCGCCGATATGACCATAGTAGTTAAAGGCGGGGTATAAATGGAACAAGGAAAAAAAATTCATAAATTATTCATAATGTGACTTTGGGGGTTCGTAGAACTAAAGGTCCAATTTGCAGAAATTCAATATGTTCTTTATTTCCGTAGAAATACACTCTGGTCAATCCTTACAGTCGCAGAACTACGTCACATACATAATTACAATCTACCAAGGTCGTTGTCCATAACAAAGCGCTCCCTTTTAAAACACCAGTTTCAATTACAACTCTCATTCCGTCTCTGTTTACAACTGTCGATAAACTAGCCACGGCTTCTTTTTATACACGACTTCATGGTTCCAGAAGATCATCGAATATTCTGTAAGACGTCACCAGACAAAACACGAACTTTCCAGACGTCTAACTTTATCTGTGTAGGCAAGTCTTTTATCTCCGGGCTATCTTTATCTGTGTTTGCAGGCTCTTTATCTCCACACTGAGCTGTCTGTTATCGCTCTGCGTTGCACCCTTTGTGCGAATACGCCGCCAATATTTAAGTTATAATTTATTTAGTGGATACATAATTTCTGTATCAAGTAACTGCAGAACAATAATACACTGGAGAAATTGGTCACAAATTGGTGTGTAGTGTGCGATAATGTTATAAAATAATAGAATGTATTTTGTTTAATAAACAAATGAACGAATTTCTGTTCATTTGAGAGGTTTCGGTGAGCCTCTGATTGCACCGTTTCCCCAGCAACGGTCGGTTCTCACGCGGGTGGAGAGAACTAACCAATGGATTTTAATGATGCTATACTTGCCAATCTGTTAATTGGGACAGACTAGCTCGCTGTATCATTGCTGTTTCCTGTTCTAGAACGAATTCACGAGCTATGTTTTTAGTTAATAAAATAAACATTTGCGGAAATACTTCAATTATGCGTTTACTTACAGGTAAAATAATAAAAACATTTGTCGATCGATTGTGCAAGTTGGGAGGTAGCAGCGCGATTTTTGGAGAGGTTGGAATTGCACGTTTCAATCCCAGCATTCCTAAAGGCTTTTACATCCATGAGCACCCTGAAATTCCGCACTGAAGATGGACATTTGAGAGGCAGCATTTTACAAGCAAGTAACAACAAAGGAGCAAGAAAGGCTGTCATGCAGCACGTGTTCCTCGACACAAGCCTTCTTAATGATAATCTTCTGGCTGACCGAGCGAGCGATTTCAATAGGTCTTTTTATTTATAAAGTGCCCCCCTCACAATACACGATACGTCCGTTAAATGTATGTGCAACCATCTGTAGCTCGACTCAATCTCTGTAGCAGTACGTTCCAATGCACAAGGCTGTTGTTATCTGGTGATGTACCACCCCTAATTCTCTTAAGAGAAACAGAAGAAGTTTGGCTTACATGTGCTTAAGTCAAAACACAAATAGTTTACCCTTCAATTTTAATTAATTGTTCTTTCATACATGCTGCCGATTACCTTTGAATTTCTAGTATTATACTCCACCGAAAAAGTCGATGTTAAAATTTCACTGTAAAAATATTTTTGGGATTCCTTTAAATCTCCTAAAGGGTATTTTTAGAAAAATACCGCGCACACGTATATCTCTGTATGTGTGTGAACAGGAAAACTCGAAAACCAAAGTCAGCTGGACTTCCTATTTTTTTATCCAAATTAATGAACCCTATTTTACACAGTGGTATATTAGGGTTAGAGTTGATACATAAAAATATACAATTTTAACAAAAATGTTTTAAATACTAGAAGGAAGAAATGATGTTTTAATCTGATGCATATTAATTTAAACTATTTCACACGTTTAAACACTGAGTTTATAAACATCATGAAGTACTTATACTGTTGTGGCTTCATTAGCAAAGATGTGAGCGGAGCAGAAAATTCAGTTCCTAGAGAGTCTAGCTTGAATATTAATTCTTGTCTTTCTCTCCAGAAAATGGGACAAAAGAAAAGGAGATGAACCACAGTTTGAAATTCTTCACCACACATGCACTCGGGGTTGGATGTTAAGTGAAAGTGTAATAAGTATTCACCAACTTTACCATGTCCACTTAAAAATTGTGTCAAAACAAAATTTGGTACAAGAGTTTCACATTTTCCTCTGTCATATAAATTAGGGAAAAGTAATGTTTTTGTTAAACTTCCATTTGGAGTTTTAGCCATTGCTGGTTCCATTCTTCAAGAATATGTTGATGTATTATTCTCCTTACAGTAGAAATAGGACATAAAGAGTGTGTCACAGGAAGATTGGATTCTGCAGTCTTCTTAGCCAAGCAATCAATTCTCTCATTACCTAAAATTCCACTGTGTCCTTTAAGCCATCCCATGCAAATATTATTTAAGTTCATTTTCTAAGCAAATGACGAAAAGTTTTTATAAAAAAATCCCTATTTCTCAATTATCATTTACTGGAAATACTTTTTTGTTTATACCTCACCTTTAATTGGAATGGCGGCCTTTTACCTCAGGGATATACTAGCATACCATACCATATTCACACACACACCACGCGCGCGCGCGCGCGCGCGCACACACACACACACACACACACACACACACACACAGTGCGCGCGCATTCTCTTTCATACTTCCTCTTTCTGGGTTTTGTAATAAATGGAGTCTGAGAATAAACACTAACAAAACAGAAATTATTGAATTCAAAAAGTGTAATAAGTTAAGGAAGGATGAAAAATGGAGTTGGCAAGGTAATGAAATTAAGATGGTAAAGAAATTTAATTACTTAGGAGTAACGTTAAACACTGTAGAAGATATTTTATGTTCTTGTGGAATCTACTATCACGTGTTTCGACGTGATGGTTTGGACATAGAGTAAAAAAGTCACCTGACCTTATAAAATACTACTGCTTCCATTAACTTTCTTTTAAACAAACGACTACGTCCTTGTTATGTTAAACAAATGAGCAGCAGTGTAGTATTAAATTCTTCTGCAAGGAATCTTTGCAAGAACCAGATCTTCTGCAAGGAACATACGTAGAGGATAGACGTACTGCAGTTTTACTCTGCAAGTGTGCAGAAAAATTAATGACTCTGTGTGATGCATAATCGAAGCATCAATATCTAGTGTGTTATTATATTTATAATTATTATTTTGCATCATTAGTAGCAGGAGAAAAGGAAATTATCGATAATCTTCAAGATTTTGTAAGTTCAAGCATCAAATTATATATGTGGAATAAAATATTCTGCTTTGGCAAAGTGTGACTGAAAAGTTAATCAATCAGTACCAGAATTGAATGTTTCTCTGTTCCCATACCTCGACCGTGGGTGCAGAGATCATCGCTCGAGAGCAGCCGTGGTGAGCTTCAAGAATTCTGCTAGAACTTCACCAAAGGTGCGAAATCCACCATCACCACCTTCATCCACAATAAACCGCTACAGCTTCGGGCTGATCAGTCATCTAGGCTATTCTCTGGTCCATATTTGAACTGCTACTCGACAATGAAGTGACCCTAGGCGTTAAGTTGTAAGTTGTGGAGTGTGTAATTCCTCCATACGGGGAAAGTAATTGAGGAGGAGGAATAAGAAGAAGAAGTAATCTTTCAGGAGCATTCTAAGCAATCTAAGAGACAGACGAAATCTTACTTCACAAAATAATGTAGGTCTTATTAAATTACACAATTTAATTCCATTAAATTTTAATGGAGTAATCATTCGTAACTATTTACACTTCTGAATTAGGAAGTCCCTAATCATTTTTACTCTTTATGACACCTACAAAATGACAGAACCACCAGCTCCTAAAATATATGAATACCGCTTCGAGCCTTCTATTTTCCCATATCCCTTGTAGCTACAAGGTAACTAGCAATACTAGCATTTTGACCTCTACAGCTCTTTAGCTTAATTAACATGAACAAGAGACTACATGAAAAATTCAATGCCATGGCCGGGATTTGAACCAATACTCTCCTGGCTTCCGTCTAGTCGCTTTAACCCATTGAGCTACCATGGCCAACGTGCCGTCTTGACATTAAATTCTCCAACTGACTCATGTATTTTCCTGATAAACCACTATGGGCTCTCGCATCCGTGATACACCGTTTGTGGCGACTTACTATCGCAAGCAATTGAGTCCCTGGCTTCATCATTTAACTCTTATTATTTTGGTTAATTGATGGAAATTTCTTCACACTAGTTATATATAGGCTAAGGTTTTCTATAGAAAGTCAACATGAAAAATGCAATGCCATGGCCGGGATTTGAACCACTAATCTCCTGGCTTTCGTCCAGTCGCTCTAACCCATTGAGCTACCATGGCCAAAGTGCCGTCCTGACATTAGATTCTCCAACTGACTCATGTATTTTCCTGATAAACCACTAAGGGCTCTCGCATCCAAGATACACCGTTTGTGGCGACTTACTATCGCAAGTACTTGAGTCCCAGGCTTCATCATTTAACTTTTATTATTTTGGTTAATTGATGGACATTTCTTCACACTAGCCGCATATAGGCTAAGGTTTTGTATAGATAGAAACAACATGAAAAATTCAATGCCATGGCCGGGATTTGAAGCACGGATCTCCTGGCTTCCGTCCAGTCGCTCGAAACAATTGAGCTACCATGAACTCAAGTGCTTGCGACAGTAAGTCGCCACAAACGGTGTATCTAGGATACGAGAGCCCCTAGTGGTTTACCGGAGAAATACTTGAGTCAATTGGAGAATTTAATGTCAGGACGGCACGTTGGCTATGGTAGCTCAATGGGTTAGAGCAACTGGACGGAAGCCAGCAGATCCGTGGTTCAAGTCCCAGCCCTGGCATTGAATTTTTCATGTTGAATCTATCTATACAAAACCTTAGCCTATGTACGGCTAGTGTGAAGAAATGATTAACTTCCATGAATTAACTAAAATAAAGAAGAGACTTTTGTCATAATAATCAGAACTGTGTAGACAAAATCATGTGAACGTAACCCTCTTCTCCTCGGCTTTTTGGTTAAGCTGCTTCAATCTACTTGGAACGTCATTCTGATAGCTATTTTAGAAATACCTATTATTAGAGGAATTCCCTTGGTAATTACGATAATTCATTGGGTTAACCTCAATAAACCTTTTTAAAACATAATTGAATAATGTACACAAGAAACTGGTTGAATGAGAGACACTATACAATAAATAGCAACTGCGGTTACTGCAACAAAGCAAGAAAGGGGAACTGGATGACATCATCGGAGTTTTCCCTCGTCCCAAGAAGAAAGGCAAACACGGAAGTGGTCTTCCATTGTGCCTCCACTTCCTTTGAGGTTCCATCAATAGTACCTTGATTGTGTATTTACTTACCCATATTCAGGTTACTGAAAATTCCTTCAAATCTTTTTAAATTTCTAGAAAACCGGTTTGTCTCTGTGGGAACCCAAACACAACTCATTGTTGAAGTTTTGAAAAAACTCATCTAAACTGTCTTCAACATCTGGTACAGTCGTAAATGATTACATTGATCCAAGGTACAAATTAGCCTGTCACAGCGAGATTTTTCTGCATGACCTGATTCACTAGTTGATCAAACTAAAGCGAGACTAGGATTGTGTAGTGGTCAGGAAAACGTGGGAACAGAACACATTGCCTAGTCGTCATGTAGTACTGATGGTCTCAGATTTGATTAGATTTTGTTTATTAAATCTCACTGCATTGTACTAATCGATCAAAATACTGTCCTACGAGTTTTAAGACCATTTCCCAACGTTATAGCAATCCTTGGATTTTATTTCTAATTTGAATCTTAATTATAGAGTGCATCGATGTATGACATCATTCAGACCACTGTGTTGTTCATATGTTCAAATAATTTTTGTATTCAAAATTTGTTGTATGTTATATTTGTGGCTGGTATGAGGTGCCAATTACTCCAATAATTCCTTCCACCAGTATGGTAACAGTCGAACTTGACAAAGTCAACTTCACAGATGACTTCACAAATTGTTTGTCATCCAGGATACTTATAGACATCTATTTCCAATAAGTTTCGTTAGAAAACGTCATGGGTAAACTGCAATGGATCCTAAGTAGAGGGTAAAAGTTAACCTGCAATGATGAATGCTCAAATTAAAATCTGTGCTAGACTTCCGAAAATAGCACTAAATTATAAACAAGCAGGGGGAAGGAGATATGGACAGACGACAGAAGAGATGGACACTTCCTGTGAAAAACAAAACAATGTGTCTAACCCGTGGAGTGAAGATGATGATAACAATCTATAATCCATTTCCAAAACCGGTAGCTAAAAATCAGATAAATTAAGTACAAAATGGATTATTATTAAAGGGTCCCTCAACGAACTCACAGGGAGTAGGGAAGCCGAGCTGTCCCAGAGAAGTTTTATGGACAGTAGGACGTGTGAATGCCTCAAAAAATCGAATTTTTATTTTATGTCTTATAAAAATTTACAAGATTTTAAGATTCCAATGATATATTGCATTATAGGTATTCTTAATATTTAAGTCCTTTAAATGGTGATTTAAATATAGCGTCACCATGTCCACGCCCCCTTTTAAATACATACATAACCATTGAAATCAAAATTGTTATAACTTTGTGATTTGTGGCAGCAGAGCTATGCGGTAAATTTCATGCTTGTTGTTGATATCTCTGCTGCAGATGTGGCTGCATGTGTATTTGCAGAAGGCTCTCACAATATGGTGAATTGTTTACACTTAAAGTACATGTGGATTATAGCTACAGTTTTGTTTACAGTTCAAATTATCGACTTGAGTGTTATTTATTCAAGGTGTTTTGAATCTTTGCTATAAATATGGGTAGAATAAAGCGTTTTGGTTGGAGAAAGGCAGTGTTTTGTCGTAAAAACACAAAAAACAGTGACATTGAAAGTGTATCTAACCTTCCTAGTTGCAGTAAATTTTGAGCTTCTAGAAAAAAATTGTCTCACATTCATCCAGATGATGACAACAGCTTTTACGTAGATAACAGTGGAACTCAGACGAGTTTTGTAACTGTAGAGCTATCATTGTTATCCAAACTGGTGCAGAAAAGTACAGGATTATGGTGTAGGAATGTTGTAACTTTTGTTGAGTTAGCTGAAAAACCTGTTGTTTTAGATGTTTGCATTTTACATGTTTGGATACACATTTCTCAGAAACCACTTATGTTAGAGGTGTGAAACTTTTTGTACTTTTACAAACCATTATGTTTAATAAAATGACCGTAAAGATATTTTCAGGTAAAACACTTTGAATTTTTAAAAATTTAAAATCTGTGCATTTTAAGGGAAAGAATAATGGTACCATATTCAACATGTTTTGTCTATATACTTCACTGTATAAAAATTCTAACATGGTCATTTTATGCATAACTGAGTACTTTATTTCTCCTAAATATTTGGATTCTTTGTGAAAACAATTATGGCGGTTATGTGTTTAGAAAATTTAGTTTGTTGACGTCAACTTAGAAAGCATCTGGGAAACGTTATGAATTTATGTTACATGTTTTGCTTTATCAACATATTAAGAAATAGTTGTTTGTTAGATGGTATGAATTTCATTGCCCTGTGACAAAGCAAACCCATGAATTTTGATTTTTCAAAAGTGTGTAGTTAAACGCAAGCATTGTGCTTTCCACACGTCCCTCTCTCCTTAACCTGTTAGGAATCTGGTGCTCTTATCATCTCTCCAAGGGTTAGATAACTCTTAGTATTCCTCTCACCTCACCCCTTCCTGATAGAGGGCGCCCTATCAGAGGTATAGGTTACAGAGGTTCTTTTATAGTTAGAGGTCGTAAGTTCCCACTGCCAACCCTATCATAGGGGTCCGGATAATTTAGATTTGTTCTGATATATCCTGACCTATAACATTCACCTCAAGCATTCAACCTTATCCTCATAGCCACTCAGTTCTGCTTTCTTCCTTCGGGAAATGTTGGAGATTATTCAGACAGTTGCCTGACTTATAACTTAACAACGGCAATGGAAGCTCTGTGGTTGCACCTTTATGATCAAATGATAGTACGGGGTTCCCAGCAGCAGTGATTTTTGTTGAAAAACCAGCTCCGTGTAAGAAACACAGGCGTGATGTGGCAATTGCTTTACTGTTTGCTTCTATTCAGATCCCGTTTGGTTCCCGTCTTAGCTCCATTCTGCTGCAAATTTCTTTCATTCTCTTACATGTGGTTTTGCAATGAAAGGGACAA
>CM060956.1:33849207-33971707 GCA_030765055.1 Mantis religiosa
TTAATGGTTATTAGATCTGCATTTCTTCCAAGTGATAAATGTAAGGCTCCAGAGAACGCAAGGTTTTCTTCCGTATATAGGTTCATCTCTGCTCCTTTAAGAATATACGTAAGTGCTTTCCTAACACAGTGTCTCCTCGCCGTACTTTCAGCAGCCAATGTAATGTACCAGCAACCAGCCACACTGCAAAATAAGAAATTTCATGTCTTTGAAGCGAAACTCCAGTTGTACCAGCTGTGGTACTGAACGTAAGCATTCTGCTGGACGAAGTTTATGCAATGCGTCTCGGATGGAGGTCCAAATCAAGTCAGCCCGCTGACAGTTGTACAAGCGATGCTCAAGTGTCCACAGGTCTTCGAATTCATTCTCCCGTGACGCCACATCTTTTCTGCAGTTGGAACCGTTTCATTAACAACTTCATAAACAGTTTCTCTCCATAGCGGCGGAAGGTTACAGTTGGTTGCATTAGCCCAAACGCATTTCCAATCACGACTGTATTTTGTTTCCATATTAGGTCGTTTAATACCTGGCTCTATCAAGTGACAATAGAGGTTCTTGGTAGCAGTGGCGGTTCCTCCATAAGGTTGCAGGTTTGCGCTACACCCACTGATTCTGAATATACAACAGGTGCATTTTGCACATTAAAGCTGTACTTGTTTGCATTGTTTTATATACAAACATGTTTCAATTACGCTTATCGTCTATAGCTGCCCATGGCCGCAGAAGTCGAAATAAACAGTGATTAGCTTCTGGAGCCGCAGGTTTGCAGTGAAGAGTTAACCTAAGATTTCGCCCAAATGTAGGCTCTCAGAGGGGGTTGCGGGAAGGTGAAGAGATGGGAGTGGCTTCTTATACATTGCTTAAATGGAGGTTTATAAACCTAGCTCCTCTTACTCTTAGCAACGGCTATAGCGTGACCTTCAGGCTTAGCTTCTCTGTGCTCTGCTTTTCGAACACAGGGAGAATTTAATTAAATGCCTGGAGGTTATTCAGAAGAGAGCTCTGTTAAACAACGCCACACTTGTTCAGGCTTCTGGGTTTATGGCCACTTTGAAAGATTATAATTTTGTATTCTGGCTGTCTTTCTTCTACAAGATCATGCCACATGTGGACATTTTGTACAATCAGCTGCAGAAACGACACTGCAATGCAACGTTTGCCATCGCCCAGCTAAACGCATTTAAAAGGGAAGTGCAAAAGGTAAGAAATAGCGTGGATATCGAGGAACACGAAGAAACTGCAATTAAGAGGAGAAGAATAGAAGATCATGATGTGAAAAGAAGAGAAGCTCTTGAAGTATGTGGCATTCTTAGAGAATCAAAGGACAGATTTAGCTTCACGGGGCATCTGGTAGCCTCAACTTTGTTTCACCAAGAAAATTTCTAAGACATTTCCAGAGGATTCCCTTAGAGAAACAATAAGGTTCTATCCTTTTATCATTGGAACAAAAATTCGTAGAGAACTGACTGTAATTTACAGTCGAGAGGAATTTCGTGGAATGTCCGGCGCTTTGTGCTTGATGGACTTCAATAAGGAAAACAATTTATGTACTACATTCAGTGAATATGTCAAACTCCTCCGAGTACTGTTAACTATGCCAATGTCTACCGCTGAAGCAGAATTCTGTTTCTCAACTTTAAAAAGATTAAAAACTTTCCTTAGGAACACAATGTCACAGGACCGATTGTCAGCATTAGCAATGCTTTCAATTGAGAGAGATTTTCTTATGAAGATCAGCGACTTCAACGCAAAAGTTATCGATAGATTCGCCAGGTGTAAGGAGAGTAGAGCAAAGAATCGGTATAAATAGGTGAGTCATTACTACTGTGTATTTTATTTTTCATTTGTGCACCACCAATAATTTAACCCACCAGCCGCCACAGCTTGGTAGTCAGAAACTTTTCCAGTCGCTCCCCGGAATTTTCAAGAGCACGAAGTACTCGTAGTGTATGGCGATGACGGACAAATGGCCCGGATGGTTGTCCATGGTAAGGGCTGTTCTCGGCGCTGGGCGGCTTTCCTGGCGCCAGAATAGAGAGTGAACACTTGTTAGGTACGTGCGCGAGACTATCTGCGACCCTATGGTTCAATCATATCATCCCTTCTTCCTGAATAGCCGCAATAGATCCGTATAGATCGCAGTGCGCGAGATTTCCTCCCTCCATTATCTACCCTTACTACTGCTCTGCCCCAGGGATAACCATTAGTGACATATCTAAATCTTATGATTTTTACTTAAATATTTTTAGGTTTGTCAAATACTGCTTAACTGTATCATTATAAATCTGTCTTTATATAACATGTTAAAAATCATAACAATGTAAAGCCCTTTCATAATATAATTTTCTGAATTTAAAAGTTTAAATTAACAACTAACTTCCAAACCTTGTTTGCTCACAACCCCCCCCCCCCCCCCACCGTTTAGCATTTCTATATGTACTCAAAACGTTCCAAATGATGCTAATTTCACTAACTTATTTCAAAAATATTATACTACCTCTCAAAAGTTGTTTTGCAAAATAAATTGGATTTTGAAGTAACACTTAAAATTTTCGAGCAATTTAAAAAGCATACGACCTCTTCTTGATGGTTTCTACACCAAGATTATTTAATCCTTCGTTACTATCGCTACCGATATATTACTTTTATATGATTGGCCGATTTACTACTACGTCACTACATTACGTAATACAATTATTTACTACGGACAATCACAAAATTACATATATTTTTACACAATTTGTTTTCTTTTATAAATTTATAAATTTGTTAAACCCTTTCTAAATATAAATCGAAACAACTGTTACAACTTTTATTCTGGGAAATAATTTAATTTCACTTGATTTAACATTTACGCTCTATAAAATGTATTGTTTGGCAAACTTAATTTGTCACACCAACAGGCTACACGTTGTAACAATTAAACTGTATGATAGTAAATGTAGAATTTAGAAAGTTCAGAAGCACGTACCTTTAAAAAACATAACCTAAAACTTCTAGTTCACAGCCGACTGGTTTAACGTCAGAGAGTATATATTATTTTGAAAACTCTTTAATGAAGCTAAAATAAATTTATTTTTTCGATTACTTGCACTAATTACAAACAATAACAACACATTATGTTTTTAGGGGCACATTACCAAACATAAGCATCCGGCCAACAATGGCTGTGGGCTACAGGTTAATTCTGTTTTGTTTTCAATCAGTTCACAATATGCATTTTTTAATTACATTGACTAAGGGTCAGACAATAAAGAGGGGTTATGATTACCGCAATATGTTTACATTCACGTACATATACATTTTGTTAATGCACGCTATCTGCCCACCCCTCTGAGCTATTGATTCAGTGCCCTGATCCTGCCAAGGCCTTCTGTAAATAAAGCAGACGACCGCTAATTACGTGCTATGAACCCCAGTATCCAATAACAGAGCCGTCTACAAAAGCAAACACAATGCAGGCAGATACGTTTGCAATTTTTTTGCATTAGTTCTCCATACAAGCCTGCGCCAATATGTGGCTTGAATGGGCTCGTCGATGTGTCCAGTTAGGTAGACAGATTTGGTTAGTCCCCACATATAGCTACAGTGTACAGCGTGTGATGAATATTCTGATCTCATCTGCTTAATAAACTTTCCTCGTGTAGCGAATCACTTGAGGGGAATCTTACAGAAATTTGTAATGGATTACAAAGAGAAAAACTGTGTCTGGAAATAAATAAATATTTCATTTGTCAACGACGACAATGCCTCCTCTGTGCCTAAATTTTGTTCCGCAGGAGTCCTTTAAAACCCAGATATGCCTGAAATGAGTTGCACCTTAAATTTTCCTTCAATTCCTACATATTGTGTTCTTTTAAGTTAGGTTTACTTATTTTGACAGGTTTTACTGTCCAACATATAGTTGTGTATGAATAATCAAGTATCCCATATGTGGGACGTTAGAAACAAGGGCAAGTAAGGATAATGATTATGTTTCAAGGGAAGGCGCTGCGTACTGGATACTAGAATCTAGAGTGACATTTTGGTAGAAAAATAATATATTACACTGTCATTAAAATATAGAATTATTGCTAGTAGAAATCAACTTGAACACAAATTAGAACTATTTTTCATAATTAGAGCTCTCTTTCATACACAAAACAAAGGAAATTTTAAAAATATTTCCAATAATGCTATTATGCTTTGGTATACTACTTAATATTAAAAAGACACAAAGTATGCATATTTCACTATCAAATAGAAATGAAGCTAATATAGCTCCTGTAATCGCTTTTGGCAATGAGGTAATACAATATACCAATGAAACAAAATTTTGGGGGATAATTATTGACAAATTTTTAAGCTGGAAGCCGCATATTCAGTATATTACTGCAAAAATTAATAAAGCCCACTACATAATATCAGTTCTAAGGAAAATCTGTAATACACAAACATTAAAGCTGATTTACTGTTCATATGTGCAGTCTTATCTTGCATATGGTATCTTTATCTGGGGATCAGCTACCGAAATAAAAGATTTATTTGTAACACAAAAGAAAATAATAAGAATAATGTTTAATCTAAGTAAAGGGATCCATTGTATGAAATATTTTAAGGAAAATAATATACTAACTCTGCCATGTCTGTATATCTTAGAAACCGTATGCTTTATAAACAACAACATACAATATTTTCAAACAAATAACACTATTCATGAACATTATACTAGGAATAATACTAAATTACATATACTGAGATCAAGATCAAATAAAAAACTTAACTCTGTAATTCATGAAGGGGTTCACATGTATAACTTAATCTTAAAGAAAATAAAAAACAATGATAAGAAAAGATTCAGAAGAGATGTGAAATCATTTTTAATAAATCAGTGCTTCTATAGTACTCAAGAGTTCTTTGAACATTTTAGACACCAGATTAAGTAGAGTAAATGATTACATGAGAATAATTTTATGATACTAATGGTTGACAATTCATGTAAGTTTTCTGTATTTGTTGACAATGATACAATTTAATCTGATTATTGCATGCAGAATTAATTCTTTATTTTCTGAATTTCTAGTTTGTATTGTTTGTACTGTATCTTTAAAAAGCAAATATTTCTGTACAGAAATTAAATGCTAAATAAATAAATATATATGGTAAGCAAGGAAACTTTTCACATGCAGACCCACTTCACATTTATTGCATATGGTTGGGGTCTTCATGTGGCACAGTCGACAACATGTTCTGTTCTTCTATGGAGCTACCAAATGATCAGTGGGACCATATCTGGAGTCCATATTCTCATGCTTTGGAGGTTTACCAGCAGCTTGTTTTGGAACTCCATGTCAGCAGAGTATTGCTGTTGCAATTCTTCTACAAAACTCTAAATGGTCCAGTTTTCCGTCACGTTTTTCTTGGATTTAGGCTCAGAAGTTCCTTCAGTTTTTGCAGAGTGGCTGGTCTTATCTATTTCTGCCTCACTCCGAAGCAAACTTCCGGGCAGATTGTTGATGTTCACGTTGTCTTCTTCGCCAGAATCTTCATTGGTAACACCTCCTTAACTATTTGCAGGACATTGCAGCAGGGTGTCATTATATGTATCCAAATCATCTTCTTCCTCAAAAGTGGCAAGTATTTCACCTACACTTAACCCACGAAATAAAAATATAACTAATGTTTATATATAATTCTTACATATACGTATATAAATAGTGAATTCTGTATTAATTATAAATTATCATACTTATAATATATTAAATAGGTACTGAATGTCCGACTTCTGCAAATAGCAACTTCCCATTCCCTTGCTATGTCTACCACAGAAGTTTCCACATGTGCCTAGCGACCCATATGTGGGACACCAAACTTATCATAACCCCATTCAGCATGTTACGAGGGGGTCCCAAAAGAAACCGGATTGCTGTTATAAAATTTTATTGATGAACCTTTTTACAAAATTACTTCAGTCACCTTCAAAATACCCTCCATTGCATGCGATGCACTTGTCAAGTCTCTTTTCCCACTGTTGGAAGCATGTTTGCAACTCTTCAAGTTTGATATTGTCCAGTGCCCTTTGTGAAGCTGTTTTTACCGCCTCCCCATCGTCATAACGCTCCCCTTTTAGCGATTTTTTCATTCGTGGAAATAGGGAAAGGTTGCACAGGGCTAGGTCCGGCGAATACGGAGCGTGGCGATCGACAGAGCACCTCTGAAATGCCAAATAGTGGGCCACTCGTAAGGCCGTGTGTGCTGGAGCATTGTCGTGGTGCAGAAACCAGTAACCTGACCGCCAAAGTTCCGGGCGTTTCCTCCTCACATACTCTCGCAGACGCCTTAAAACATCCAAGTAAAAGTGCTGGTTAACAGTCTGTCCAGGGGGTACGAATTCCCGATGCACAATTCCACGAACATCAAAACAGACAATGATCATCGTCTTCACATTTGACCTCACTTGCTTTGCTCTTTTTTCGTCTGGGAGAGTTGGGAGTCCTCCACTGGCTTGACGCTTGCTTGGTTTCTGGGTCATACCCGTAACACCAACTCTCATACCCTGTAATGACTTTGTTCAAGAAGTTTGGATCACGAGCAGTCTCTGTTTTCAAGTCCTGACACACATTCATGCGGATGGTTTTGTGCTCCTGTGTGAGAAGGCGCGGAACAAATTTAGTAGCAACACGTTTTTTGAGCAAATCCTCCCTCAAAATCCGCTGGCATGAGCTCCAACTGGTTACTGTTGCTGCTGAAATTTGGTCGATCGTTTGGCGACGATTCTCGTTGATCTTTTGGCGGACCTTGTCAATGTTCTCCTCATTTCGCGATGTTGAAGGGCGTCCAGAACAAGCTTGGTCTTCAACACACTTCTCACCACGTTTAAAGCACCCAAACCACTCGAAAACCTGTGTGCGGCTCATAGCGACGTCCTGGAAAGCTTCCTGAAGCATTTGGTGTGTCTCCGTTGCAGTTTTTTTAAGCAGGCAACAAAATTTCACACACACACACACACACACACACACACACACACACACACACACACACACACACACACACCCCACACACACACCCACCCACCCACACACACACACACAAACACACTTTGTTCTTTTAAAGTTGCCATAACGACTTCGCAGAGGTAACCCACCAAAACTCCGAGAAACACAATACCACACTTCAACGTTCAGCTGTACACTGACGCCGTCTTCACAGCTGTTTCATGAAGGTTTCTACTAACACCATCTAGCGTGAAAATCCTGCACTACGTCTACGAGTGGCAGCGCCCTCGGAGTCCGGTTTCTTTTGGGTCCCCTCTCGTATAAGACAGGGAGTTCAGCATTAGTCATAGTGTTTTAGACAATATTTCTTTCTAGAACTAAGTATATACTGATACCCTAATACAATAATAATTCCGTAAAACCTTACCTTTGGTTATACATTGCAAAATTATACAAAATTTCCGAAGTTTGGTGTTAGTTCCAGCTACTTTGTTGACTCTCACAAATACCAACACAAAATGGAGACCTTGAAACAACTCCTTAACATGTTTCCACAGCTGCCATCTAGCTGAAGTGTTTACAACTGCTTCAGCAAAGGGATATATGAGTTGTCCCATATTTGGAAAGTCAGGCATATCTGGGTTAAGGCGAGGCTACACTGAAAATTCGCCGAAAATGTTGAAAATCATAGAATTTTCTTTTAGCTTAGGGTGTGTAGTAATAGATGGCGTGCTATTTTTATCATTTGCACCATGTTAGGCTATCACGCGATAATTTAAAGAGACCTTTAACACTCATTAACAGTAACAATCATTATTTTAAAATTAATTTATTGAAAAACTTTTCCCTAACACTTTTCAGTATACAAAATGCCTCACGTGTAAAAGTTTTCCATTTAACTTGGTTAAACTTATAGGATAGGTCCATAATATGTAAATAAGAAACTTCACATTCCCCCCTTTTTGATAATGCTCATGTTTTGAAAATTATATGTTTTTAAGGAATAAAAAAGTTAAATTAATTATTTCTTCATACTAGCCGGATATAGGCTAAGGTTTTTGATAGAATCAACATGAAAAATTCAATGCCATGGCCGAGATTTGAACCACGGATCTCCTGGTTTCCGTCCAGTCGCTCTAATCCATTGAGCTACCATGGCCAACGTGCCGTCCTGACATTGTGTTCTCCATTTGACTCGTATATTTCCCCGGTAAACCGCTAGGGGCTCTCGTATCCGAGATAAACCATTTGTGGCGACGATAGTAAGTTTCCCCCTGAAATAAATTCGTTGTTGGCATCTCAGATTTAATAGATTACCGTTTTCAGACAATGACCTGTAATACCTTTTTCCCCCTTTGTTTCTTTTTAGTAGCCTTAAGTAGTTCGGACTATAAGAAAGTTAAATAAAGAAAAAAAGATTTGGGACTTATAATTACTTGTACTATATGCGGGCTCGGTTGTCGTGCAGCAAAATGGCAGTTCATGAAAAGTTATTTAGTCCAATTATGGGAAACCTCAATTGTAGTGTAAAACCTCACCTGGGGCACGACGAGTAATTTGAAGCCATTTTTGGAACTAATAGCTCATTTCTTGTTCCAAAGTGTCAGGAGCTGTTGAAATAAAAAAAAAAAAAACAGGCGTTGGTTTTAACTCGGTTTTAAAATGAAGAATGAGGGAGAAAGAAAGGCACAGAAAACAAAAGAAAAGGATGGGGTAAAGAATGAAAGAAAACAAGTGATACTGGACTTATTTCTAGTAAGAGTAATAATTTTCTAAAGAAATGATAAGGAAGTAAATAATTTCAATAAATAAATGACATGTTCAAATCCATGCATAATGCAAAAAGTACAAATTAATACAGAGTACTTAGAACTTGTCGAAAATAAATGAAAAAAATGAAAAAAAAAATGTGAGACTCACATGACTTTGTCTACTCCTGTACAATATATTCTTATTAGCATTTATTTCTTTATCTACCTCGCGTTAATAGAGATAAACGTTATTTTATTACTAATATCCTTGTAGAGAAAAATTGACTATGGAAATGAGATACATAAACTTTATGCAATAGTCAGCTCTTTTGAGTTGGCTCTTTAGAGATGGCTTTGAGATTATGTTTTCTTTGCATGGCCAAGAGATGAAAGTAATGATTTCCCATTTCAGAAAAGTATAATTATTAGAAAATTCAAAAAAAGTAAAAGAAATGTCTCGGAAATGGTTCATTCAACACAAAAAATTTACTCATTATAATTTTCGTATTTTAATAAGATATGTTTTTCTGTAGTCATATTTTGTCTTTTTCGGTTTACGAGTTATACCAAAGTCATTCAGAATGAAGGGAACATTCCCAGAAAAATCAAGATATACATTTAAGTTGCATGAAAATATGTTAAAACATTTTAATCGACATTGTTACTGCCATTTTTGGGAAAATCCAAATTTAAAAAAAAAAATCCTTGTTAAGGGTGGTTTGGGGTGGGGGGATTTTCTTGGCAATATACTCATATATATGAGTCGTATCCTTGGAAGGATACTCAAATACTAAATTACTTGTTTAACCCATTTTAGTTTTTGATTTTTGCTGCTCACACACATACAGGGACCTTTTTCTAAAATGGGTTTTATACGAGGGCTGTTCAATTATGAATGATCACAATTTTTTTTGACAACGTACCTTTACTCATCCTCATAATTTTGATGGTTCTTCTCAACATAGTCTCCCCTGAATGCGATGCACTTGTCCCTACGTTTGTGCCAGTCTTCAAAGACATGCTGGAAACCATTTTGTAGTTATCCTTCAAAATTACCTCCGCAGCCTTCACCACTGCTTCTGATGATGGATAATGCCTCCCACGAAGGCGTTTCTTCAAGTTAGGGAATAGAAAAAAAGGCCACATGGGGCTAAATCCGGACTATAGGTAAGGTGAGGGATTTACTTCACGTTGACTTTTGCAAGATATTCAGCAGCAACATTGGCAATATGCGCCCGCGATTTATCGTGGTGCAGCATACAGCCTGCTTCACGGATATGTGGTTTTTGGGCTTGATATGGACTTGCAATGTTTTCAGGACATCCCTGCAGTAGTGTCCAGTTACTGATGTGTGTGCAGGTACAACATGCTGATAAACCATTCCATGAATATCAAAGAATGAGATGACCATAACTTTCCCAGCAGAAGCAATCACTTTTGCTTTTTTGGGGGTTGGTGATGAAGGAGATTTCCACACTGAGCTTTGCTGTCTGCTCTCAGAATCAAAATTTGAGGTAGACAAGTTTCATCAGCAGTGATTACGTTTGAAAGAAACTCCGGATCTTCCTCTAACATCAACTTTAACTGCATGTTACGCAGTGAGCGGTAGGCGGTACTGAAGATGTCTGAACTTGCCTGGTTCTCATAGGCGGGAACCAGGAGTACCAACAATGAAACAACTACGGCGTGTTTGTTTTACATTAAGCTAACAGAATATAATAAGACTGAATTTTAGTGCGAAAAATTATGACTGTAAAAATTATGATCATTCTTTATTGAACAGCACTAGTATTCAAGGGACCTTAAAAAGGGGAATTTCCATTAAAATTTGAGTATCGTATTTTTGTGTGGAATGCAAAGTATAGAAAGAAAATAATTCATAGGATGCTGGGTTCTATATATTTAAAACAATAAATTTTTCTTAAGGTTTTCGAAACTGAGACGAACAACAAAATTTGAGACTGATGAAGAAGGGTTCGACAAGCACGGGACGGTCCTTCAGTGTCTCTGAACTGCGATCTATCGTAGAGATAAACCAATACGACCGACAAGCCAAGAGCCAAGGGTTATAGGAGGGCAACTGTTCTGTCTTACAAGGAGTGATAGAAGCTACACTACCCCTGGCCAAGATCCTATTGAGTAGTCAAGCTTGGTCTACCACAACCAGGAACTGCCCCAAGGGACAGCATCTCGCCGACTGCTTGGTACGTTTCACAGTGCTAATCGAGATGATCGTCTTGGTTAGGGACTACAGGGTCATAACACATTAGGAGCTCTCTGAATGAGAGAAGCGAGAGTCGCCGAGGAAATTGTACTTCTCAAATACGCAACAGATATATTATTGCTTCATTAAACCTAACTGGTTCCGTTATTACTATAATATTTATCATACATCACACTCAAAGAGCGGCATTTCACTTTGACACGCAAGTTTCATTTTAACTTTTGCAGATTATCCTAAGAGTTAAACATTACATATCAACATGTATTTGTTTCCTATCGAAGGCCCTTTTTTATCGCAGACAATCCAGATAATGTGTACTCATACAAAAAGCAGTAAAGAGGAAGAGAGACTACAGGTTAAATATAAGACATTTTATTACAAATTTCATTTGAAGTCAATTATGGTACTGTGGAACACTTGGAGATATCTCACGAGATGTCTAATGCTGCAGAAATGCTGAAAATTAAAACAAAAAAAAATGATGGTGCGATGTTTAGGGGGAAAGAAAAGACCCCACCTAAGAATACGTTCTGAAGAATTAAAATAAAATAAACAGTAAGTTGAAATTGAAGGAAAGGTAATTTCGGGGATGTAATTATCTTTGGAAGCATTCGCCTAGAGACACAGGAGGCCACGAAAAGCAAGCCCACGAACTGCTAAATGCTTATCACAGACGCTATCACCTCGTCAGTCATAATTGCTAAGTCAAAACTGTAACAAGCTCTTCTGGCGAAATAGGGTTTTAAATTTTGAAGATGCAATGAGTGAATGAGTGAGTGAGTGAGTGAGTGAATGAGTGAGTGAGTGAATGAGTGAATGGATGAACGAACGAACGAAGGAACGAACGAAGGAAGGAACGAACGAGTGAAAGAGTGAGGGAATGAGTGAGTTATAAGTGAGTGAATAAGTGAATGAATTAATAAATAAAAACAAATAAAAAGTAAATAAATATAAATTAAATTAATTAACCAACAAATAAATAATTAAATAACTAAAGTAACTAAATAAGTAACTAAGTAACTAAATAAATAAATTTAATAAATAAATAAATGCGAGAGAGATCAAAGTATTGCTACGTATTGTTTTACTACAGGAGTCTAAAATTAATATAAAATAAATTAGGTATCTAACCGTAAAGATAGCAAAATCGTTGGGAATTATCAGCCTGTCACTTCATTAACAGCTGCTGCTACATCACGGAACTATTCGAAAATTGAGCGCGGGAATGTGGAGGGATCAGGGTTCCGGGTTCAATTTTTTTTTATTTTTGTTTGTTCCATTTATACCCCGCCTTTAACTGCATTGTTCTTATCGGCGGCCGTTCTCTTTTGGAACACATCGAAGGTGTTAACTCGTATACGTTGGGTTTTAATCATCAGATCATGCACACATTCGCACTCTCATTCGTACTTCCAGGCTCTGGGGAAGATGAGGAATTATCATAGTCGGAGAAAAAGCCCCATCACCACCGCCGGAAATCGAACCCGGGACCTCTAGCCCGGCAGGCAGGTGCTCTATCGACTTAGCCATGGGGCCAGCCTCAATTCCTTTGTTCACCCATTTTCTTTTCATGTTTCTAAGTTTCGAGGCGTTTGGCGGCGCCTGACACATGACTACTTCTAGTGGACACTAGAGAGCTGCTTGGTTAACGCCACCTCTAGGTACCTCTAGTTATGAAACTTCTTCAAGCCTGACATCCGCGCGTCTCTGTAGACGAAATGCCTGTGGCCTGTAGTATGCTGTCGTTCCTTCACTTCATCCTACTGCATGGGAAATTCGAGAAAAGAAACCCATATGGTGCAGGTGAGGCACTGGAAAAGGCTTTCGTCATCTACTCTTTCAGACTGCATTCTCGAAATTATGAACATTGCATTAAGGCAATGCATTTCAGAAAATTTGAACATCCACAGTATATAATATATATATATTTTTTAACGTTATGCAAGGCTTATAATATTTAGCAATGTTTTAACATTCTATACTGACTTAATGAAGGACCAAAAGGTAATTTTCCAACTGTATGATTACTCAGTTTGCTAAATACAGGATATAAGTACAGATATTTGTATAAGTAATTGAAAAAGTGTACATCTATATTTGCTTCATCAGCGCACTTACAATTTTACTTACTAGAAGTAGGGGTTGGTTAATACAACCAAGTAGGCATGGCACAGACAAGCCTTACGTGTTTATTTTCACCCGAGGAGGTAACGCCGAGTGGGTAGGCCTCGTCATAATGAATGTTGTATCAGAACAGAATTCCAATGCTTTTTGTAAGACCAAATGGCCTTGCACTACCTAGATCAGCAAGTCACGCTTTGAGTTGTGAACAAGTGGTAGCAAAATGGATAGTCTACACTGACACAGTTCATTTCACGATATAATTATGGTAATGAAAAATAAAATCTGGTGGTGGTAAACTAGGTGATTGGTTTGTTGGAAAACAGTCAGACAAGAGGAAAATAAAATACATAGTTATTAAACTATTGATTACTGAATAATTATATATTAAGGTGCCAATTATCAAAACATCTGCAATTTTACCCCTTAGAGTCTTTATATCAACATCGGTAATAGAATCTCAACATATCAGCTATGTGTAGCAGGAGCCATCCGTTCGTGAGCCGTTACCCCAATTAACGAAGGTAACCGATTCTTATGATGGAAGAAGTTTTATGTATCCAAAAAAGACACAAATCGTCCCACCTTCCTACCCTGAGGGGTTTCCAAACGATGATGGCTGATAACTAACAAGGATACGACCCAATAACCACACCCTATGCGTATAAAAGGTAGATATAAAACCAATTTTAGGTTATAAAGCACCTTGTGGTGAAGCTGGATTGCAGTTATTCTAGTGATTCGAGGATTTCACAACAGGATCTGATTCTGCTGTTGAGCATTTTTAAATCCTTATACCGAAAATAATGTTTTTTACTTCTTTACTATTATTTCAACATAAATGTACGTTTTTAGGTTCTCTGAATCTAAAAAAGAAATTATTTACAAAAATACCCACCTATGTGCATATGTGTGAATAGTACATGGGTGGTCTGTAAAGTTTCCAACCAAATTAAGATACAAGACATTTTTTCCACAAATGTCTTCTTTATTTTTCAACATAGTCTCCTTGTTACTCTCCACACCTCCCTTAGTAATGATCCCATCTCTGTAACCCATCCAAATAGTACTCGGCGTTTTCCTTTGCAAAATAGTTGTTCACGAAGGTGGTTGCCTCTTCATTTGATGAAAATCTCTGTCCTCCGAGCGCAATTTTCAGATGAGGGAACAAAAAGAAGTCGCTTGGGGCTAGATCTGGTGAGCAAGGAGGATGGTCAAGCAGTTCAAAAAGTAATTCGTGGATTTTCACCATTTCAACCGCTGAGGTGTGAGACGGTGCGTTGTCTTGGTGAAACAGGATTTTATTTTTCTGCAAATGTAGCCGTTTTACGCAAGTTCTGCCTTCAGCTTGTCAAGTAATGATGCGTAGTATGGTTTTTCCTTTTTGAAGATAATCGATTAAAATAGCTCCATGAGCATCCCCAAAAAACAGCCACCATCACTTTACCAGCCGAAAAAAACAGTTTTTGCCTTTTTTGGAGTCCGTTCCCCCTTTGCAGCCCACTGTTTGTACTGTATTTTTCTTTCGGATGTATAATGGTGTATTCAAGTTTCACCTACAGTAATTAATTGGCGCTAAAACTTGGATTTATTGCGCCTAGACTCCGCAATGTTCATTAGAACACGTTTTTGGTCTAACGTGAGCAAACGCGGCACACAACGCGCGGACAGCTTTCTCATGTATAAATGTTGGTTTAATATGTGTCAAATACCTTCTTTTGACATGTTCATAGCCTTAGCTATCTATCTCACTTTAATTCGGCGGTCGTCTGGCACCATTTGGTGAACTTTGGCGATGTTTTCGTCCGTAGTTGCAGTTTTATGAGGTCCCGAATGTTCATCATCTCCCAAGCTTACAGCTATAATTAAATTCAGCTGCCCAAAATGTCAGTGTGGTAAATAATGGTGCAGAGTCCCTATCCAACTCATCTTTGATTTGCGTAGGCGTATTGCCTTTCAAAAACAAATATTTAATGACATCTCGATACTCGATTTGGTCCATTTTCATAAACACACTCGCATCAACTCTCTCAAATGACTGTTACATAACAACTGAGCGTCCAAAATGGCTGAATCTTTGCTGAGTAACTGTCAACAGATGAATAGCGAAATTTACTAGCTTTTATTTATGAGTTCTGCCAACTTCATGTTGAGGTCGGACACTTTCCAGACCACCTTCGTATAACCCAAAAGTAGAATGTTCAATAAATAGAAAATTTGGTATTTAGGATCAGATCTTTCAAACACAGAAGCTGTTCAACAAGATGCCACACACTCGTAACTATACTTTATGCGGAAGGTTTTCCGAAATTTTCGATGTTTTCAAAAATTACTTGATCATTTTGATTGAAATACTATATATTTAGGATACTTGCTTGATATATAAGAGCTTTGTCTTGAATTTTTTTGGAGCAGCATCTGTCAGATCGTAGGAATTTTGTGTAGCTGGTAGACTATAAAGACACACAAAAATTTATTTCCATTAAGTTGTTTGTCGTATCGTTTCAAAGATGCATATTAATTGTCTGAATCTTTCAATGAAAAATTTATTATTTTTAAAGTGATATCGCGGTTCAGTTGTTTCTCGCGATGTGGGCCAATATACAGCATCTAGATTTGAAACATATGACTACCGATTCGGTTTCCTGAACCCACCTTGTACCTTAAAAAAAGCGCGTAGTGAAAATATTTCTGCAAATCTTTGTCTCAATTACTATGAAGCATATAGAAAAATAATAAATCGAAGGAATAGTTGATGGAAGCTGTATAAAAACAAAAGATAGTAGGTAGAACGTAAAACAAGAAACTTTTACAGCTTAAATGTGGTACATTATTTGCCAAATACCAGAAAAGTCATAGCAGGCATCTGAGTGTACAGTTTCTTTGAATTTAAAAAGACCCCAATGCATGACAAATTTAAATAGTTCTCTTTTACTCGTATATATTATAGTGTGGAAATAAAAGGTATATTTTAATTAACGTCCTTCAACGTTAAGTCTTATTGGAGAATGAATGACATGGGCTGAAATGATCAAATAAACTCCGGATCCATAGAGCTTAGAGTTGCAAGACATTCATTTTTTAGGATAAAAAACGGGGGGGAAAACCTTACTTATCCAAGTAAATCACCAAGATTCGACCGAGATAACTCACCAAGATTCGAATTCGGACCTCTTGAACGTGCTGAATGGGACTTCGTGGGAGGAAATTCTAAAATGCCTCAGAATAGCATAAAAATCCACCAATTAAAATCTTTTAATCTGAGTAATAAGCCTCAATAAAAATTACAACAAATACATGTAAAAATATAATTCTCTGCACATACAAGGGGCGTCCTGAAAGTAAGTTCTGTTTCTATTTATCTCCTCTGCAACTCTACGATCGCACTTCTGTCTGCAGGGGCCCAAATGACCTTGTTGTTGACGGGCCCTTAAACACCACACACTCACTCACTCGCACTTCTGCACATGCGGGGTAGACGCTCCGTATGAAGGGGAAGAAACGTGAGCCGTTGTGAGATTGCTGTCAGCCACGTACGCTTTGTTGTGCTTGTTTACAATGTCGGTGCTGATTGAAAATCCCGCCGCTAGTGAAATCAGATCTGTGATTCGTTTTCTGAATGCTAGGATTGTGCCACGCAATACAGAATAAGCGCCGAGGAATGCTGTCAAAAGGTGTTGTGTTTCTTCATGACAACGCACGACCAACCACTGCAAATGCGACGAAAAATATCCTCCAGGGATTTGGTTGGGACGTGTTTGACCACCCGCCGTGCAGCCCTGAACTCGCTCCTAGCGACTTTCATCTGTTTTTGCATCTCAAATCTTTCCTTGGCGATCAACACTTCAACAATGACGAAGAGCTGAAAGAAAATGTTTCCAACTGGTTGAAGACACAGGCGGCAAACTTCTATGAAGAAGGTATACAAAAACGTGTGCCTCGCTATGACAAATGCCTGCAAAATTTCGGCAGTTACGTGGAAAAGTAGTTTAAGAGTTATAGAATTATGTGCAATAAATAATTTTTCTGTATCTGTACACAATTTAATTTTATTGCCAAACAGAACTTACTTTCTGGACGTACCTCGTATATTGTAATAAAAAAGGTTTCTAAGTGAACACAGAAGTTTGAGCAATGGGACGGCCAAAAGTTTGCCGCGTGAAATCAACTCGCCTACTAAGATCAGCTATACCACATGTTCACAATTTGAAAACAAATTCCTATCACAGTCTACTGAGCAAACCAGCTAAACTCGGTCACTGACACGAGCACCATAAAACAAACAAAATGAATTCATGTCGAACCTGGACCCAGAGTGTTCTGTTACTGTCCACGAACGAAAGAAAACTTTAGTTCAAGTACCATAAAATTGCCTCATGGTTATATGCCACTATAGATAACAAGCTACTTCTGTTCGTACTTTGCAAGTCAGGTTTTTTAATAACAAAAGTTGCTCTCTAGGTCCAGGGCTAATACGTTATTAGACTTTGGCTCCCGCGGGTCCAAAACCGGCGAAGATCCATGTATGTTTTCTGGTGTAAATATCCTTAGCATGGTTTCCTACGGAAGAAAAGCAAATCCGGTGATCTCGTGTCGTAGATTTACGCCACGTAACAATACTTCAAATATGAGCAAAATTAAGCGGTCTTTCTCGCTCAATATGAGCCCTAAAGAACCATGACAGTTAGTAAACAGAAACTCAATTTAAATTTTTGCTAATAAACCCTTGCAGTTAAACCCATGCTTACACACCCCACGTGACTTTTCAATTTCACAAAGTATTGCAAAATGTAATACTGAATACTAAAAAAATGTTAATCAACATAACGTCAATGGGCTATACGTATGTGATGTATATTGTCCAGTCTTTAAGCCAAGTTGCACGTCATGTGACATCACCCTCTGGCGACTTGTGAATTGCTCTCTTCGCTCGCCAACCATCACAGAGCTTTGTGTGTCAGATGGCTGCTGGTCATTGATCATTGTGAGTACAAGGTAATGTTGCTGTTTCCTTTATCTTTGATTTAATGCACTTAGAATTTAAAACATGTTTAACTGTTTGGTTGAATTACCCAAAATGCATTGTAGAGGACTTCAGTTATTCACAGAAAATTTGAAATTAAGTATATTTTATTGTTCATACAAATATTTAATAAAAATCTATGTAACCATTTTTCTAAGAAATTAAAGAATAACGAAAACTTCCAAGCGAAAAATAGTTTGGAGCAAGGGAGTTTTGCCAAAAGTCTTCCTTCGCCTTCCCACGCTATATATTTGACTTTCTTCTTCTTCTTCTTCTTCTTCTTCTTCTTCTTCTTCTTCTTCTTCTTCTTCTTCTTCTTCTTCTTCTTCTTCTTCTTCTTCTTCTTCTTCTTCTTCTTCTTCTTCTTCTTCTTCTTCTTCTTCTTCTTCTTCTTCTTCTTCTTCTTCTTCTTCTTCTTCTTCTTCTTCTTCTTCTTCTTCTTCTTCTTCTTCTTCTTCTTCTTCTTCTTCTTCTTCTTCTTCTTCTTCTTCTTCTTCTTCTTCTTCTTCTTCTTCTTCTTCTTCTTCTTCTTCTTCTTCTTCTTCTTCTTCTTCTTCTTCTTCTTCTTCTTCTTCTTCTTCTTCTTCTTCTTCTTCTTCTTCTTCTTCTTCTTCTTCTTCTTCTTCTGCTTCTTCTTCCTCTTTCTCTTCTTCCTCCTCTTGCTCCTCCTCCTCTTTCTCTTCCTATTCTTCCCATTCCTATTCTTCCTCTTCTTCTTCTACCTTTATTATTATTATTATTATTATTATTATTATTATTATTATTATTATTATTATTATTATTATTATTATTATTATTATTATTATTATTATTATTATTATTATTATTATTATTATTATTATTATTATTATTATTATTATTATTATTATTATTATTATTATTATTATTATTATTATTATTATTATTATTATTATTATTATTATTATTATTATTATTATTATTATTATTATTATTATTATTATTATTATATTTAGTTCCTTTTGTTGGTTCTTAGTGCTCAATGGACCTAAAACATACGCTTCTGCTTACTGACATTTTAGATGGTATACAATAGTTGTTGTAGTTCACGTATCAAAGTAATAGAGTAAGTAAAAACGCTTGGAGAGCAAATATTTAAATGCAATACAGGTAGTTACCCGTAAAAGGAATGCACTCTACATAAACATTTGGCGGAAAAACACACCATAAACCAGTTTCATTTAAGTAGGGTACTCATTAAAGGCAAATGCAAAGGATAATAGCTCAAGAGCCGGCATCGTTAGAGCTGATAAAGACAAATGGGTTGTTAGAAGGTTTGATTTCTCCACTCTAATGCTTCATTACTCCACAAAAAACAACGCTAATATCTGAACCATTTCACGATTTCATAAATCCATTGGTACATAAAATACGTATTAAGTGAATAACGCATGGATTTTCTGCTGATTGCAGTTTAGTCATCTGTAAAACTCTACTCATGGCATACTGATGAATCTAATAGGGGTAAACTACAATCAATACCTACTGCGAAAGTAGAGGAAATAAAGTCATTTTCCACCTTTTAGAAATGTCTGGCAATATAAAGTATAAACCTTTCGAAGACACCATTTAAATGTAGTCAATTACATCGTCCACTGATTTACAAGCAATACTGTGACTCTTTTGTTTACCCTTATACTTTCTTTGCTTTTTACTTAACTAACGAAATAAATCTTTTACAACATTTACTCTTTGAGTTTCCATGAATTCAAGCAAACACTGCTAGAACATACTCTTACTCTCGCCTATGAACTGAAAAATAAAAAGCAAATAAATACCACAGACTGTTTCCAATTTCAGTTACTTTTATGAAAACCACTCTAATGGTTTGAATTAAAATGCTTCGTGTTTAACGTGAGCTACAGAAGCTATGCTACTAATGTTAAATTACGGATATTTGTGACTCATCTCGGAAAAACTGACTTTCTTTTGTAAACTTAACGCAGCATAATTATAATGCATATTTCTAACGAAAGGGTTATTTATTTCAAATAAATACATTTGTTGGGATTAAATTAGGATTTCACTACTCGGTACGCAGGCCACCTATACCCCCAAGTGGGGGGAAGGATGAGGTGAGAGGAGACAGAGGCTTGCCGAACCAAGGAGCCACGACATTGCAGAGGGCAGGGTTCCTACAGTTTACTGAGATACAGACTTCTCGCGACAGGCCAGGATAACGGACACGCCCCCTGCTGCGAGACGGCAACGAGCCCCAAAGGTCCTTGGCTGGTGGTCCCGAAATGGTACCAGCAGAGGAGCGGAGATCGGCAACCAACCTACCAGAGGAGGAAGTAGATTACGAGCCGACCCTCGTACTTCTACCTTAAGTTTTATCTACTCAACTAAGTTACGCAGACTTATCTTGGACTTTGGTGATACCTTATTCCACTGTGTGTCGCTAATTATTTACCCTATACCAAAATATTGACCTTTTCCTCTTTTTGCAGCCGTGATTCTTACATAAATTATTATCGTACGTTTAAAATAAGATTTATTATATAAACTTTTAAGTTAATGCGTTTCTATACACACCTTAAATATCTTCTTTACTATTACTACCTAAGGATAAAAGGAATTTAGGATGAACTATGAGATGGGATAGCTGTGATGGTGGAAGAAGCAGTCCGTAAATGTTTAGAAGTTGAAACGTGGATCTCATAAACCTACTGAGATGACTCTGAAAACTTTGAAGATGGCGCAATTTCTCAAACCTTCTTCTCCAATCCCCTGCAGTAGTAACTACCTAAGTCAACAGGTGGCAGCACTACATCCTCTTGCAAAATGACTGACATCGACATTCGTATTAAACAGCGTTCTTTGATTGAATTTTTGACTACGGAAGGTGAAACGCCAATTCGCATTCACGAAAGGCTAAAAAATATGTATGGAGATGCAACTTTGATTGTCAGCACTGTTAGACGATGGGTTCGTCGCTGTAACGAAGCTGAAGGGCAAACAACATTGGCAGATGAAAAGCGAAGCGGCAGGCCGGTGACTGCAATGACTCCATGCAACATTCAGCGAGTCGATGTCATAATTCGTGGTGATCGCCGGGTAACAACAGGTGAATTGTGTCGCATTGCCTCCCTCAGTAAAGGCAGTGTGATGACGATTATTCAACAACTGGGTTACTCAAAAGTTTGTTCACGTTGGGTACCAAGAATGTTAACCCCGTAAAACAAAGAAACAAGGAAAACAATAACCTCCGAACACTTGTAGCGCTTCAATTTGGAGGGAGAGGAGTTTCTGGAAAAAATTGTTACTGGAGACGAAACGCGGGTTCATGTTTTTGAACCTGAATTAAAGAGGCAGTCAATGGAATGGCATCACACAACGTCACCGAAGAAAACAGAAATTTAAAACTCAGCGGCTGGCGGCAAAAGTTATGGTGACAGTGTTCCGGGATGCAGAGGGTGTGCTTATGATTGATATTTTGGAGCAGGGATGCACAATAAATTCTGTCCAATAGTCAGAACCCTCAAAAAGCTGAAAGCACGTCTTCGCCGAGTTCGCCCAACAAAAACTACGGCGGATGTTCTTCTTTTGCATGAAAATACAAGACCACACACCAGCCGTTACACCACTGCAGAAATTGAGAAATTGGGATGGCAACTCTTACCTCACCCCCCCCCCATACAGCCCTGACCGCGCACCATCAGACTTCCATCTGTTCGGGCCACTAAAGGAAGCTCATCGTGGGATTCATTTTGAAGATGAGGAGGCTGTGAAAACGTCCGTGCGTCAATGGCTTAGGAAGCAAGACCGTGTGTTTTACCACACTGGCATACATGCCCTAGTTAAAAGGTTGACCAAAACTGTGTAAAAGGACGGAGATTATATTGAATAGTGACAAATTAATCGTAAATGTTGTAGTTTTCAAGCTATGTAAATTGGATTCAATTTTCTTGTCAATTAAAAGAGAAACAAAGGAGCCATTACTTTTTACCCACCCTCATATTTGATTATTTCTTGTAATATCCTTTTGGCTTCTCATTTTAACTGATTTATTGCTAAATATTCTGTTAGTTTAGAGTAGAATTTAAATTAATTTTTGTTTCAAATAATATTTGCTACCGGTAGAGGATCCTGAAGAAGGTCATGGAGTTTGCAATGGCCGAAAGCTCGACCTTTATTAACTTGACACGGCTGATCACCCGCGAAGCCTTGATTAGTAATGCTTGCCGTGAAAGCTCCAAGTCTTACATATTCCATATTGCTATTTCTTAAAAACGAATTCTATAATATATATTGTTGATTTGCTATTGAATAAGAATTATTAGCAAATTTGCATTAATACAACACTATCTCAACAGAAAGTAGGATGTCACTTTTAACACGTTAAAACAACTTACCCAGTTACCAACACGAACACCAGGAGGAAGCTAAACACGTACAGAGAGGCAGATGATGACGTCAATCCACTGAACTCATCACTGCCTGAATAAATCAGCGCAGATTCCCAAATGAATGGTAATGCGGTCGTTAAAACATTACAGGCAGTACAAAAGCACATTAAGAACAATCAATCGGCAATATCCATGTCTATAAACACATCACAGGAAGCGCTTCTACAAGGAAGAAGAAGCCATTTATTGCCACTCTTCTAACTAGAAGCTATGAACCATTAAACCATATACCATCGTTAAGTAAATGAAATAATTGGTGTAAAAGCTTCTAGATTGAAGACGCGCGCGTGTAATGTGAGGTCCCTGGGTTAGAAGCGTTTGCACAGCATCACGAGCCGACAATGTTACTGCATTTTCGAGTTGTGTAACTAAGTCCTTCTTAATCATCGATCAATTCTTGAGCCAGAAGGAGAGGATTTAAAGCAAATTGAGAGTAACATTTACTAAGACCATTTCATAAATAAAATGAAATGATTTTCCCTGTTATAATAAAATCATAAAGTATTTATATTTGTAACGTAAGTGACGGAAAACAAATTAGAATCGTATTGATATAACTCCCTCTCTGATCTATGATTATAAGAGTGCATCTAGTACAGGTTAGGTTTTCTTTACAGAAACAAAAAGACTTAAATGCTAGCTTTTTAGCTATGACATTATCACAATATATTCCTCTTTTTGATTTCCTATATTCATACTTTAATCTTTTAGCATCCAGCATCCTAGGGCTGTTACTTCAACTTGTTCAGAATATTTAAAAAGAAAGATTTGTCTTTATCGCCGAAGAATGAGATTTATAAATGTATAAGTAGGAATGAAATCAAAGACGATATTAGTTCACTTTCTTCTCGGGCAACAAGCCAGCTGAAAAGATGATTAGATATCGACGTTTCGGGAGGGTGCATCTCTCCCACCATCAGCGTATTTATAAAATGTTATAACCACAAATGAAACACTGGATATAACACCACCATAAACAAAGACAAAACACTATCAAAATTCGTCTTACTGAATAAAAGACTGTTTTTATAAAATTAAATGCCAGGTCAGGAGATGGCGTGAATATAGAAAATTAATTGGATCAAAGAAACGTAACTGCTTAACTTGATTATCAAACTGTATAGATCTGTGCTTAAATCGACGGATTTCAATTTTAAGGCCGGTTTCCAAGAGGAGCTGAACTGAAATCCAGCATCACGATTAAGCGTGCTGCTTTCAGAGGAAATCGCCAAAGCCTCCTTAATCTCCGCTCCCAGTAACTGTTGCATATTGCCAAGATGATCGTCTCCCGAAAATTGGCTCTATGGTCGTTATCAAAGCAATGCTCTGCCAGCCCAGACTTCTCAGGTTGCATTAAACGAATGCTCTGTTCATGTTCGTTTATTCTGGTAGCAATGGTCCTTCCGGTTTGTCCTATATACATTATCCCACATTCACAAGGAATGCGATACACTCCCGGAACTTGGAAGTCCAGTTTGTCTTTCACTGGTCTCAACAGATGTTTAATCTTAGGAGATGGATTGTGAATGGTTCTGATGTATTTGGCAAGAATTCTGCAGATTCTGCCGGATAGATTGCTGGTAAACGGGATATAGACTGTAGCGGTAGGCTTATCTGACACTTGCTGTATCACAGCTTTGGTGATCGAGGCTCCAACGTCATATTCGGAGTAGCCGTTTTGACGGAAAGTGAGTCTCAGGTGCTGTAATTCTTATTTTAAATGGCTGGGATCAGAAATAGGCAAAGCTCTGTGGGCCAGTGTATTGAGAACTCCCAGTCGCTGAGACTTATGATGGAAACTATGAGCGTTCAGATAGAGATCGGTGTGTGTAGGTTTGCGGTATACAGCATGCCCCAGTGTACCGCTGCTGTTTTTTGAAACAAGAATGTCCAAGAATGGAAGAGTTCCATCCTTCTCCACTTCCATGGTAAACTGTATTTGAGGTCGAAGGCTGTTGAGATGCGCAAGAAAGTTAGGCAAAGTGTCTGATCCATGTGGCCAAATTACAAAAGTTTCGTCCACGTATCTATAGAAATGAGATGGTTTAAGTGGAGCTGTGGCAAGTATTTCATGTTCTAGGTGTTCCATATAGAAATTAGTTATAGGTGGTGACAAAGAGGAGCCCATTGCTACTCCGTCTAATTGTTCAAAGAAAGTACCACCAAACAAGAAGAAAAGAATTATTTTAAAGCAATTAAGGATAATATAAATCTTTGAATAATTTCTTAATATTTGTGTATTAAATGAAATTAAGGATTTAGGGGCAATACGAGAAGCCCTAGATTCCATCATCACATCAGAAAGTCGTTACTTATTAATAAAAAGTAATATCTTCATATCAGTTTGATATAGCACGTTAGCAGATGGATAGAGTCAACATGAAAAATTCAATGCCATGGCCGGGATTTGAACCACGGATCTCCTGGTTTCCGTCCAGCCGCTCTTAACCTTTGAGCTACCATGGCCAACGTGCCGTCCTGACATTAAATTCTCCAGTTGACTCGTATATTTCCCCGGTAGACCACTAGCAGCTCTCGCATTCGAGATACACCGTTTGTGGCGACTTACTATAGTTGGCACATTGGCCATGGTAGCTCAAAGGTTAAGAGCGACTGGACGGAAACCAGGAGATCCGTGGTTCAAATCCCGGCCATGGCACTGAATTTTTCATGTTGGTCCTATCCATCAAATATCTTAGCCTATACACGGCTAGTGTGGAGAAATGATTAATTTCCATCAATTAACTAAAACGTTAGCAGATTCTCGAACGTCCCTAAAAGTTGTAGGTTCGAAGACCTGTCCCACTGCCAGAGCTGCCCAGAGAAAGAAGTGAACGACCCATCGAACAAGCAGCCCTTTAGAGTTCAAGGAGAGTACTACTTCCTTTCAGCATGCATCCGGGCCACCTCTGCGACACTTCCTTACGCCACGAAACATAGAACACAACGCAAAGGTGCAGCATCTAGCTCCAGGGGTCAAGGATTCAAACCCGGTGGAGCCCATTTCTTTTTTTTATTTCTTTTTTTGGGGGGCGACAAGCCCTTAGCATAGTGCTAAGTAGAATAAGCCCATACCTACAAAGGAGGCCTCTGAGGGAAATAAAGCCGTCATGTCGGGCATGGAATGCTGAGTTAGCAGTAAAGGAGCATTCTTAGATAAACAAATAAATAAAAACATCAGAAGGAAACGAATGATGGAAAACAAATCATGGCAGCTAAGCAGTCAACTCAGCATTCACTCACCTAGCAGAGAAAACCAGGAAAATTCAAGGTCAGAATGGAGGTTGGCAGGAATTGAACCTGGAACATTTCAAATGTAACATTTTCTTCTCAAATGTTCTTCTACAGTTAATATTTAATTTTGTGTATCATCGTGCATTACAGCATGTCGTAAGAATACGCGTTTCGTATCCTCAAGTTACATTTATTGCAATGTTTCTTACAGCAAATGAACAAGGTCATAGGTTAGTGCTAAAATGTGTCACTAAAACATTGGAAGCTCACTTTGGCACATGTGAAATACTACGTGTTTATCAGATGTTGTCACATTAAGCAATAAACTTGCCAGCTGTGAAAGTGTTACTGTTGAGCTATTTTTTAGTATTATATGTCCGATGCACCTGTTTGCCATTGCCTGGAACACCGCCAGATGATCAGCGGAAGTGTACATGGGGAAATCCCCTACACTCTCGCCAACGTGACAACTCATGCTATAGGTTTCAAATCTCCAGATCCACTTTGCCCCGCGTAAAGATAGCAACACCTGTAAGCTATTTGTTAAAGTTTTTGTCTTTAACTTCGTGCTCTTTGGACGTACCTCTTTTCAGGTAAATAATAGAAACCGGTCACACCTCATTAACACACTTGGACGAGAAATAACTGAAAATAAAGAAAGAAATATTGTGAAACCATTCAAGTGTTTTTCAACCAACAAATGAACAAATCTTTCAGTTCGGCAGCAAGACGTAGGTACTTTCGAATGTGCCTAGCATGATGGGAAGAAGAATTTCGACAAGAAAAATATTGAAATATATGAAGTAATTGATGTTCCTTCAGATTCCGGAATGTAACAACAATTTAATTTTAATATCGTTTATAAAAATATAACATGCCTTCACCGACTTGTAAAACTATCGTCAGAAACACGTGTTTCCTCTCCACTTTATGTTAAAAGATGTAAATATTGTAAAAATGATTTTATTGCATATTTTCTTGTAGATCACTATTGGAATTTGGGAAAAGAGCAGGGTTAAACTATAGTAAAATCCTTTAAGAGCTGGCCGTTATGTTAAGACATTGAAATTTCATTCCCTTTGTTAAGGCCACGTCGGAGAAATCGAGTGACTTCGGAGGGGATTCGGCACCGAAAATTTATTGTAACCAAGCCCCAAGTAAGGTATCCCCGAGAGGAAGGATGACACGAGAGGAGATAGAGAGCCAATGACCAATGGAGTCACGACAGTGCATAGGGCAGGTCTCTACTATTTACCAGTTGGAAACTTCCCGGCAGGCCAGCGCAACCAGTATTTCACCCGCCGTGGCCCGAAAAAAGGCCCAACAGGTCGGCCCGGAGATCGGAAACCGTCTTCCCGAAGGAGG
This sequence comes from Mantis religiosa, assembly GCA_030765055.1. Classification (NCBI taxonomy): domain Eukaryota; kingdom Metazoa; phylum Arthropoda; class Insecta; order Mantodea; family Mantidae; genus Mantis; species Mantis religiosa. The sequence continues at coordinate 33,876,327 of CM060956.1, forward strand.
AAGAGCTTACCAAGAGTGTATCAGCCTGCCATGCACCGCCGTGACATCCGCCGAACTTGTACACCCTGAAAGAGATGAATTGGAGGTACAGAAAATTCGGGGGGGGGGTGTCAATAAACTACCCAGTATTCGCCTGCCCACCCGGGAACACCTCTCGCCCCAAATAATCCATGAGTCAGGTAGATCGCTACTGGAATCGAATCCGGGTCTGCCAAATGTGGGCCATAGACGAAACCGACTTTGCCATCCCGCTCGTTGCGCTTCTGAAGATGAAAGGTATTTTTCATTTTAAAAAATCTTAAACATTTGGTAATTTAACCAACATAGCAAGAGTCATTTTTGGGAACTTTAAAATGTTTTTAAAATTGTCCATATCACGAGTGGCCTCGTAGCTTAGTCGGTGGAGCATCTACCTGCCATGCTAGGGGCCCCAGGTTCGATTCTCGGCTGCGGTGGCAATTTTCCTCCAACCAAACTGGTTCCCCATCTTCCCCAGAGTCTGGAAGTGTAAATGAGAGTGCGAATGTGTATGTGACCCAAAGTACGAGGGCTGCTCAATAAAGAATGATCACAATTTTTGTGACAACGTACCTTTACTCATCCTCAATTTTGATGGTACTTCTCAAAATAGTCTCCCCTGAATGCGACGCACTTGTCCCAGCGTTTCTGCCAGTCTTCAAAGACGTACTGGAAACCATTTTTTGAGAGATCCTTCAAAATCGCCTCCGCAGCCTTCACCACTGTTTCTGATGATGGCTAATGCCTCCCACGAAGGCGTTTCTTCAAGTTACGGAATAGAAAAAAGTCACATGGGGCTAAATCCGGACTATAAGGAGGGTGAGGGATGCACTTCAGGTTGATTTTTGTAAGATATTCAGCAACAACATTGGCAATATGCGGCCGCGCATTATCGTGGTGCACAATCCAGCCTGCTTCACGGAAATGTGGTATTTTGCGCCTGATATGGACTTGCAATGTTTTCAGGACATCCCTGTAGTATTGTCCAGTTACTGATGTGTGCGCAGGTACAAATGCTGATAAATCATTCCATGAATATCAAAGAATGAGATGACCATAACTTTCCCAGCAGAAGCAATCACGTTTCCTTTTTTGGGGGTTGGTAATGAAGGAGATTTCCACACTGAGCTTTGATGTTTGCTCTCAGGATCAAAATGATGTAGCCAAGTTTCATCAGCAGTGACTACGTTTGAAAGAAACTCCGGATCTTCCTCTAATATCAACTTTAACTGCATGCAGACCTGCATGTGAATGTCCTTTTGTTCGGGAATCAACAGTCTTGGAACCCATCGCTCACAAACACGTCTCATGTGTAATGTTTCTGTCACCAACGTGTGGGTGGCACCCAATGAAATGTTCAGTATTTGAGAAAGTGATCTTAAGGTAATTCGTCGATCCTCTCTCACAATGGCAGCAGCAGTGTTGATGTTTTCTTCCGTAAGAGCAGTAACTGGAGCACCGGGTTCACCTTCCTTTGAGAATGATTGTCTCCCCTCTTTAAACATTTTAAACCACCTTCGAGCTGTGCTGTAGGGAAGAACAGACTCTGCATAGGCCTCCTTAAAATTGTATAGGCCTCAACTGAAGATTTGCTGAGACGAAAGCAGAATTATAAAGCCGCATATTGTTCCTTGCGTTTTACCTCCATTGCAACGGTAGGCGATACTGAACATGTCTGAACTTGCCTGGTTCTCATAGGCGGGAACCAGGAGTATCAACAATGAAACTAGTACGACGGTTTGCCTCACAGATTATAGGATTGAATTTTAGTGCGAAAAATTATGACAGTAAAGAAATTATAACCATTCTTTATTGAACAGCCCTGGTATATGTGTAACACCATCGATATGTCCCAAAGGAGAACGGCCACCGATATGATCAGTGCAGTTGAAGGTGGGGTATAAATGGAACAAATAAATAAAAAAGACGAAATTTTTATATAAATATATCTGAAAATTGGCAGTGTTGCTGTATAATCAATGTGTATGCATCACTGCAGATTTGTTGTACTTTCACACAAAAAACTTACATCCCCTTAGCCCTTATGAATTTCTTTTAAAGAACAAATTACTAAACAGTTCTCCGTCACAGTATGTCACTGTAGCATAATCGAAACAAGTAGACAACCAGTTCACCGTGAAGATTTGATTTGCACGGCGACACGTGACCTTTCAGCCTTCCGGTTTAAAATGCAAAGCGTTCCGGATGCAGTGCCACGTGCCGCTCTCGTGCTGAGTGCACTGTAAACCCGACAGATATTTCATTTTCTGCATTGAATCAGAAGCACATGTTTCACTTGATAGATTTAATGATGTCAGCTCGGTTGAGTATACAGCAAATGGGATACTTGAATATTCTCAAGTTAGTTAACTCAAGGATTAAAAAAAATTAACGTATCTTAATACTAAATTTCAGCTATATTTACCCTTTTTGGAGGGAAACAGTATAGTATTTTCGTTAATAATGCAGTAAAACCTTCCTAAAACTGACCCTATGCAATAAACCTTGAAAAATGGAAAATAAACTTCGGAGTGGAGCTATTTCCAATGTAATATTATACTCTTAAGTCGGAAAACTGCCTAACGCGAAAATGGAAATATTATTCGTGAACATTTTGCGTAAATAACTTGACTGAAACGGATTGGTTTATGTGTAATGGGACCCAACATATGTATTGTAAAAAGAGCAATAATTTTGAGGATGGCTGTACTTGCACTGAAGTTCCATGAAACATAAAGCCATAAAGAGTAATCCTTCGAGGAAAAGAGAAAACAAACCATTAACTCTCTCAGCTCTCTTCCAATACACATGGTAAGAGTACAACTGTTTTGTAGTGTGTTCATTCTCAGTTTTTTCAGACAAGTGATCAAGTTCGAGAGGAAGAAGACTGCGAAATTTGGAGAGTTTTTATGTACACAAATTCTGTAAATTGAGTACTACACAATAGACATTATCACTGGAGGGAAAAAATAGGTTATTGAAGAACATGAAAAGAACAAATGTCCAGCTGAAGAATTAACTGTGTTGTTTAAAGTGAGAAAAACTCAACATTTATGAGATTCTGAAAAGTAAATTAAAGACGAGTGGTTAAAGGGAAGAGCTGGGCATGTGAAACGCATAACAATCTACAGAGTGTGACGAGTGATTTGTTAGTGCGCGCTAAAGGAAATCCCATTTCTGGAGCACTGCTTCAAACTCCAACATTAGAGACAGCAAAACACAAAATTAGGCAAAAACAAGTTCAGAGCATCCAATTGCTGTAACATTGTTTTGAATGCTCAAATGCTTATGCATTTGTTGAAGCAAATGATGTTGATATGCAGACAGCTGCAGATCGGAAAAGGAACATTGAAAACAGACAGAGAAACTAGGAGATAAAACACAATTATTATATGTCAGTTGAAGATATAGTACATAATACAGATCAGCCTGTTATTATTTACATGTCATTGTATATAAATCGTTCACTGTAAAGCTGTGTGATTCTTTAATTTCTCTGTATTCAAAAACAACCCTGTGTAACAACCCTCTGGACTTATTTCTTATTTACCACCGGCTTTTGTTTTTGGCTCAATTACTCAACAGGTTCGCGTCTTATATCACACGGAATCGTGATGTATGATTCCAATGTCAAACTCCTACAGAGAAATGAAAGAGAAAACAAAATTTTACAAAACTTGGATTTTAAAATTAAAACTATTGTTATAAGGCAACTGTACTTCAGAAATTGTAAACACTTGATAATATGATTAGTGTTATTTTCTACAGTTGGTTGTTGGATAAAATTTCTGGGCCTTCAAGTGGACAGATGTTTAGATTGGAAAGCTGACATAAATTATATCTTATCTAAACTCAGCTCTGCCTGTTATGCTATCCGACAGCTGGTTAATGTGAGTTCTATTGACACACTTAAATTAGTGTATTATGCATACTTTAACTCTATTATGGAATACGGAATATTATTTTGGGGCAACTCAGTAGAAACTAAAAAATATTTCTTATGCAAAAGAGGGTTATAAGAATCATTACTAACACCCACACCAGATGCTCCTGTAAAGATTTTTTTACAGGATTGAAGATATTAACGCTTCCTTGCATGTATATATTCTCGATTCTAAAATTCTTTGTATGCAATCGTGCCTTATTTGCAACAAATAATGTAATTCACAGAATAAACACTAGACAAAAGTACAATATCCATTATCCCAGTGCTAAACTTTCTTGCTTTCAGAAAGGTGTGTATTATGAAACTATCAAAATATTTGGCGCACTTTCTAATGTTCTTAAAGAAAAAATTGATAATTTCGGTGATTTTAAAAAGCTGTTAGAGAGTACCTTTGCTCAAAATCTTTTTCTTCTGTACAAGATTATCTGAATGATAAGTTATCCTGATAATGCTTCTGTAGCTCTGTAAGCAGTATCTAACTATTTCAATGACAAATCATTACCATTAAATCTCTGATGAATGTTGAAAGTTTATTTTTAATGTATATGTATTTAATAAATAACAAGAATGGTATCCATTGCAAAAAGGTTGAGACGTACTGGCATAAGCCAAGTGAAAGCTGGTTTAAAAAGTATTTCATTTTGTATCATATATAATTATCCCTGCTTTGTTTTCCATATTGCTGTTCATATTGCCTGTATACTATAATACGTGTCTTATGTTAACTTTTGTACATATATATGCTATTAAACTTTATACCTCTGGACATATTCAATGTTCACAGCCTTTTCTGGCTAAAAGTGAACCTACTGAACTCAAATCAATCCTATCTAATCTATTACTCTATTGATTCATGATTAATGGTCGTCTCTATGTTTAAAGAATGAGCATTAACTAAAGTTACTGAAAGTTTGTCTTAAAAAGGTGAGAGAGATGATGAAGTTATGTGGTTACTGTAGTTATAATTTTTATGAAAAATGTATGGGCTTGATTGTTAGGTGTCCGGCTCCGGCAGCAAACTCCGCCAGTGTGCTTCCCGTTTGGCCGGCCACACATTTAAAGAAAACTTCTGCACATTTCAAGAACACTTTAGTAATCAAAAAAGGAAAACACATTTGTTTAATTCGGTCTTTTTCTGATCTCTCTAATCTTTGAACTATAGACTATGAATTAAAATGGAAGGTTACACAAGAAAACTTGTTTTCATAGGCTATTGTGCCAAGTTTTCAGTGAATAAAGATCATTGTTGATGTACGTGAATAACAACTGCAAAACCAGTTACTTGCTTTCAATAAAAAAATGTGAAATAGAAGGACATGTTACATAAGAAACTGAGGTTAAATTATGAATACTTGAAGCTTTTATTTGCGTTGCGAGGAAGTAACGTTTATTAGTACGTGGCGAAGGAAGCAAAACTGAAAGTTGATGTCAAATCATGTTCAGATTTGAAGAAGCAGTTTAATTCGCTACCATGTTCACAGTCTTTTAATCTAGTATTGTTGTTTCCTGATGAGATATTAGTTTTATACATTACTATACGTTACTCTATATTTATAGTAATTTACATGTTATAAGAAACGTTCATGCCTTTAAATAATGTTCATATTATCATAATTATGAAACACGACATAGGAATAATTTCGAATTTAATTTACTATAAATTATACCCCTACTTCGTTTTGTAAATGAAGCATTTCCCCTTCACTCACTCATTTCAGTTAGCATTAGAGAGATTAAGAATCCTAGGAGTACCTCATAGCTCTGCGAACAGTCGGTGGAGGCAGGTTCAACCTTCCCTCAAGGTTGCTCATCGCTGATTTAAAGATCAAAAAACACTCACAAATACGCTCAGAGCAAAACTGTTAACCTCCTGCCTGAATCGGTTAGGGAATTGCCCACAAATACTTATAGCAAACTTGTGCATATTACTAAAATCACTGAAGATAAACAATGCATTCTAGATTGATTTATTTCAAAAACTATATTTCTACACACGTATTGCTTTACTTTTATTGTAAAAAATCTATTTCCTTTCACATATCTGATGAAAACAAATTTGAAAGTTCAATATTTATCATAAATTTTTGGCTTAACACTTAAATATTTTATACCCTAGGCAAATTATGCCAAAAATTAAATAAATAAACTTGATTTCACCCGTGTGCTGGCCGGGTGTAAAGAATAGCCCCAAGATAGACCATACCTGTCGTAAAAGGTGACTAAAATGGTCACCCGGTGCTCGGGGGTATAACTGGACCACCCAGTCCCAGGACCTGGTCCTCCAGGTTGGGCGTTGGGCGTAGGGTTAACTCCGCTACCTAGTAAAACGAACTTTGTTGCGGATACCTTAATGCAGTAAAGCTATATGGCAGAAGAAGAGGAAGACCCAGGAAAATATGGGTAGATGATGTAGAAGAAGACTTGAGAAAATTGGGGGTTAATGGCTGGAGAAGAGAAGCAAGGACCGAGTAGAATGGAAGAGGGTGGTTAGGGAGGTCAAAGGTCTACATGGCCTGTAGTGCCAACTATCATCATCAACAACTTGATTTAATGCTAGTATATAATTTTATGCAGTATTATTTTGTTTGTTTTTATTGCATAAATCAGTTTCGTTCAATGAAAACTTTGAAAACGGAATACTTACATTTCAGTATTTATTAAGTTTAATTTCGACAACTTTCGTGATTTTCTGAAATGTCAGTTTTAATTTCATATACCTCTTTTCTCTGAAAACAATATGGAAAGTTCATGAATATATTGTTATAAATGCACAGTTCCAAATTGAGAATATGCACAATCACTTGATATTCCACAGGTAACAAAAATTAAAGTTTTCAATGTGCATTAAGGGAAATAAATTTTCATATAATTGTAGGTCGAAAAAACATTTTCAAAATGAAGCTACGAACTGAAAAAACGGTTATACCAAATTCCCTGAATTTTCCTTCAGTGACATCCGCCTGATGGAAAAGCGGCAAGTGGCATTTACCGCGGCTTGTTTGCACTGCATGTTTGTTTTGGCATTACCTCTGGATACAATAGGCATTCAGGTATTATTAAGGTTATCAAACTTTTACACATAACGATATGGTTGACTAAGATCCTATACATGTAATTTGAGAGTCTGCCAATTTGTTATATGCTATACAAAGCTATTAGTTATCAAGCGTTTCCGTAGTGTAGCGGTTATCACGTGCGCCTCACACGCGCAAGGTCCCCGGTTCGATCCCGGGCGGAAACAAGTAACTTTTTATACACTGTGATTTTCCAATTTGCACACTGATCTATCATGCTAATGTATCCATTTTTATTTTAATACAGACGTTGTTGAGTTTAATTATCATTCATAAATTTCTACACCGGTATTTAGTGTGGATATCAGAAGAATTGAATTTTGTATTTCCTGAGTTTAAAAATACTAAGGGTTAAAGAATTAAAAATGTATCTTAACTATTTGTATTACAAATACTAATATTTACAGTAGTGGCATTAATACTCGGTACTTTAATGATTTTTATAAAGTATTATATACAGTTTTTAAATTAAATTGAGGTGTAGGTGTTTATTTCTGTTACAAGAAAACTAGGCTCACATTTCTTAAAATGCGATGTTCAAAGAGTGCACGCATTAAAGTACAATTTCAGATTAATCACTTAACAAAAATAATTCTAAATGGTAAGTTTTATACCTGTTCTTTTGCATTAAGCATTGAACTGTTTTATGTCATTTTGTTGCATATCCTTTCGATTTAATTAACACCTCGTTTCTTACTGGCATTTACTCCACCAAATATTGTAGGTGTTCTGTGGTGATCATTCTGAACTTATCGGCTGGTAGCTTCTAGGAGCTCTCACTTGTTTCTGAAATTCCGACGCGGCAGTAAAACTTTCAGCCTTGACCACAAGTCATTAATTGGATTGAGGTCAGGACTGTTTCCTGGCCAAGGAGGGATAATCTGCTGAAATGAAATGAAATGTGTAGTGTTTAACACCCGCTTTTACTACATACGGCACCGCAGGCGGTGACACTGTTGATACATGAGACGAAGATGGAGCATCGGTGGAATGAGATGGCGGGGGAAACCGGAGGTCCCGGAGAAAACCCGCCCCAGCGCCGTGTTGTCCACAACAAATCTCACTTTGCGGTCGCCTGGGATCGAACCCGGGCCGCCTTGGTGAGAGCCAATCGGTCTAACCACTGAGCCACGGCGCGGCCTTTAATCTGCTGAATAATGCATCGTTCAACGTCACGTGCAAATAAACCATAAATAGTAGGCAGAAGTTTTAACCTCAAGATATCTTCTTGGTATACAGTTCTTCATATAAAACCTAAAGAAGTATACGGCATTCCCGCTCTCCCGCGACCTTGCTGAATTCCCCCATACCGGCTGCCGTTGTGCGCGGGGACTAGCGCTGTGCACTCCACTCGGTAGTACTGTACCGTCCACCAACATAAACAGGTATTTGACTATAGCGCATCATATTATCGTGTATAAAAGTTATCCTACGAGAAAATAGGAGTCACCAAGTGACTCGCACAGATATATTCAAATATTCTTACTTCCAGATTTACAATTCACGAGATTGTGAAAAAACTCTAAACTAATAAAGTGTTAATAGAAGAAAAGTTAGACGACATGCTTCATGCTCGGAGTTTCTGTAAGAGCAAAACCGGCTGTGGCACACCCAACCGCGCACAGGAGAAATGCTGTGCTCTCGTTAGGTTTCAAGTGAGGAACCCTGTATTCTTTGTCATTGATGTTGCCCTCTAGCACTACTAGATGACCTATCATGCGTTGCCATGCTTCTCCATACCATGATCTGGCAGGGCTCAGGTAAAATGTTCTTCCGTGTTAGGCAACACAAGAAGCTGATTCTATCACTTCATAAATGTTGATCTGTTTCTTCACTGCAAATCTTCTTCCGTCCACTCCCTGTGTGCTACAGGCCACTGACTTCAAACTCTTGTAGTTGCTTTTGGCTGAGAAAAGAACTCCTTTTTGGCATCATTGTCTGTAGACCATTTTGAAAAATCTTTTACTTTAACAAACCTTCACATTTTGACCAAAAATGTGTATCTCGTATATCAACTCTAAGTGGTTTACCGGGAAAATATTGTGACTTTGTGGGTTCCAGTTTGCAGAAAATTAAAATGTTCTTTATTTCCGTAGAAACACACTTTGGTCAATATTTACAGTAGCAGATTTACGTAACATACACAATTACAATCTGCAAGTTCACCTGCCACACCCACAAAGAGCTCACTTTCAACACACAGCTGCACGAGTCCAATTCTCAAGTTCCATTTCGACTCTCTCATTCCGACTCTCCACTCAGCTAACAGCAGCTTCCTTTTATACCTCCATTGATGGTTCCAGACGTTTGTGGAATGTTCTGTAACAATCAAGACGGTACCAGACGAAAGAGTTATGTATCTTTATCTGCTTCGTCTAGCCTTTTATCTCCGCGATGCACTACCTGTCCCTTTGTGCGCGCTGGCCGCGCATCGTCGCAACAATGGGTTCGCCACGATATTATAAGTCAATTGGAGAGTTTAATGTCGCGTCGGCATGTTGGCAATGGTTGCTCAAGGGGTTAGAGCGACTGAATGGTAACCAGAAGATCCGTGGTTCAAATCCCGGCCATGACATTAAATTTTTCAGTTAATTCTAATTAATTAAACCTTTTGTCTGACTGTTCGGTCTGAAAGTCGTGTCTCAGAAATACTCAAGATGGAGTTTATATTTTTTGCAGTAAATCAGCGATCTTGTAGAGAAAGGTGGCAGTCCTGCGCAGTTAGATTTTCTGCCACTTGTGCTACCATATAGCTTCATGTGCATATATTCCTTATGCATTTTCCTAAAGCTTGATTTTGTAACGCCACTACCTAAATTTTCTCACTATTTCTTTATATGAGTAGCCTTCTTCAAGAAGTGTTACTGTCTTATTCCTTTTACTTGGTGACCAATCAGATCGTTTTGTTTTAAGACTGTTATATCAAATTGCAGGATCGCTTTTAAACCCACCTAAAGGGCATCACTTCACAAAGGTTTGCTGTCAAATAGACGCAGCACTGATGGTCAGATTTAACCGCGATACTGAGAAAATACAACAGTCAAATACAAGAACTCTGCTCAAGTTGTTCTCGGGAAGCAAGCCAGATGAAAAGACGATTGCAAATAGACGTTTAGGGAGTGTGCATCTCTCTCATCAAGCATCCCGTTTACTGGCAACCTATCTGGCAGAATTAGCAGAATTCTGGCAAAATACATCCACAAGCCACCTCCAAAGATTAAACATCTGTTGAGACAAGTGAAAGACCAACTGGAATTCCAAGTTCCGGAGTATACCGCATTCTCTGTGAATGTGGGACACCGTATATAGGACAAACCGGAAGGACCATCCCTACCAGAATAATCGAACATGGACGGAGCATTCGTTTAATGCAACTTGAGAAGTCTGGGCTGGCAGAGCATTGTTTTGATAACGACCATAGAGTCAATTTTCGGGAAAGACGTCCATCTTGGCAAAATGAAACAGTTACTGGTAGCGGAGAATTAAGGAGGCACTGGTCATTACCTCCGAGAGGAGCATGCTTAATCGTGATGCTGGATTTCAGTTTGAAACGGTACTCTCTTCCTCGAGTTGATTAATTAACTTTTAAGGAATATATGGAAGATTAATTGAATGTCAAAGGAATATATACATGTATTGAAACAAATATCTTGTGTGTATTGTCAAGTTTGTTACGAACTCTGAAAGGGTAGGCATTTTTCTCCCCTAGGGTCGCATAAATTTTAAGGGTCGCACCCAGTGTTTATTTTCAAGCATAGTTTTGACCGGAAGGGGACATCTTAGGTGGTCTAAAGTGAGGTTCTCGTAAAAGGGAATCCATATGCGTTCTACCGACCAACTAATTAAAAATAATGAGCGATGTGTCATATGACCCATCTGGGAACAAATATATATCCAAAATCAGTTGGCGACTGAGGGCCAAGCTAACCCGTCGTGCGAAAGTACGCGGAGAGAAATCGCGTTTATTAAGGTTATTTGGTTACTGTGGGCCAAACTGAACGGACGAGTAAACTAAAGAAGTCGCGTTCAATTAAAGGTAGTTAGTAGCGGGGTGCCAATCCGATGAGTCGTGTTATAGACACGGGAGTACAGCCACGCCAGCGCGAAGCCTACCATTCAGAGTTCATCTAATTAATATGCATTTCGAGAGTAATTGAGATACAACCGAACGCCATAAGAGAATTAAACTGTGTTTCTTTTCAAGTACCCTAATTGATCCACCCGAAACGCCCTGAATCAAGAGATCCTTGCTACAGATCCTATATTTGTAAATGTTAGGATAACTCCGAGAGCGGCCGAGGACATCGATATTTTCAAATTATTACTGGCGATGCTGACGACCCAAGGAGTCAAACCCCTGCAAACTTAATGGCGCCGAACTAAGGGGCACCAACCTTGCAACAAGTTCAGCTCCTCTTGGAAACCGGCCTTAAAATGGAAATCCGTCGACTTAAGAAACACAGATTTGTACAGCTTGATAATCAAGTTAAGTAGTTACCTTTCTTTGACCCAATTAATTTTCTATACTCACGCCATCTCCTGAACTGGCATTTAATTTACTGAAAACAGTCTTTTGTTCACTAATACGAATTTTGATAGTGTTATGTCTTTGTTTATATTTGTGTTATATTCAGTGATACAGTTGTGGTTATAACATTTAATAAATATCCTGATGATGGGGGCGATGCACACTCCCAAAACGTCGATATCTAATCGTCTTTTCACCTGGCTTGCTTCCCGAGAACAACTTGAACATGTTCGTCGCCAGGAAAGCTTCAGGTCTTATTAAGAACTCTGTTGGTCGAAAATAACAAGAAATGGACAACACTGATGTTGCTTCTGCACTAAGATAGAATTATTGAATTTCCTGAATGATTGTACTATACCTCGTTTCTAATATCTGTAAATAATGTAGCACCTTCCATCTTTCTTATGTATGTAAACCCCATAGATAAAATAACAGCATAATCCGTTGACCTTGTGTATCTTGTATGATTTAATATCTGGCAAAATTGAGGGTTCAGTGTCATAGAATTATGAAAGAGTAGAGCGAGACTGAAACATTCAATGCCATAGCCGGGATTTGAACTACGGATCTTCTGGTCTCCGTCCAGCCGCTATAGCCATTGAGCTGCTATGGCGATATGACATTAAATTCTCCAACTGATTCTTGTTTCTTCACGTAGTCAGTCAGTTGGAGAATTAATGTCATATCGGCACGTTGGTCACAGTAGCTCAATGGTTAGAGCGGCTGGACGGAGACCAGAAGATCCGTGGTTCAAATCCCGGCTATGGCATTGCATTTTTTCAATCTGGCTCTACTCTTTCATAGTGCGTCCTACACACGGCTAGTGTGAAAAAACAATTAAATTCTTTTCATAGAATTCATCTCCATGACGGGATTAAGCAATAAAAATTCTTAACTAGTCAATTGATACATTTATAATGTTAGAGAAATTATTTTCTTCCCTTTGCATTACCATCTATTTTCGAGGGGGAAAATGCGGTGTTGACATCTTTTATTCGGTTAAGCGGGATTTCACTATATTGGTAAATATATCTAATGTACAACATAGCAGTTAAACATAAAAGAATAAGAATAAGAAGTTCAATTCTGCTTGATAATAAATAAGTATTTTCAGAAGACATCCTGTAAGAAAAAGACTAAAAGCCTGCATTAGTGTCGAGTAGTTAGCATTTTGCATTTGTGAATGTTTCCTTGGATCTTTCCCCTACCACTTCGCCATTCGCTGCGCCCTGAACGGTACTCAAAGGGCTGCAGAGGAAATAAAAAAGGGAATACAATTGTACTGAAGAGGCACAGTGACATCTCTGTTGCAAAGGGAAAGAGAAAAGCTCACTTTAAACTGGCACACGCCTTCCCAATAACATGACCCGGAAATGTTAGCAGCATCTCTTGGGATGGAAATTTAAAATGCGAGGGATGCAGGACAATTAGAGAAGCCCGTTTCCTGAAGCAACGTCTGTTTCCTGTTTCCTGTTCCCCAGAGCTACAAATTAAACTGTTTCCGTCTTCTGGATGTGAGATATATGTAGGAAAGGATTCCTCCTTCTGCTTGATGGCAACTATATGCAAATGTGTCTTTCTATTGAAACATTATATCTGAGTTAGTACTGGAGCAGCTACAAAGGGCTTCCAGAGGTCTATGACCAGTGAAACTCGAGTAAAGGTGATAAACTGACATGTGTACATTGTCAAGGTGAAACTGGAACAATTTACAGCACACATCTCAAAATGTATACCAGTTATTACACAAAATGTCAATAAACACATTCTAAAAATACTTACATTGCAATTTTAGGATTTACAGTAAACGATTTTAAAGAAAAAAATGGTCTATGATATTTTAAGAGATAATTATTGCAGAAAACGTACTATTTCTGGTCTCCATTTTGTTATACTTTTATAAAGTTAACGAGTTCTTTTCTCATAAATTCAAACGAATTTCTCTACTTCTGTACGAGGGCTGTTCAATAAAGAACAATAATAATTTTTTTACGGTCATAATTTTTTGCACTACAATTCAGTCTTATTATATTCTAATAGCTTAATGTGAAACAAACACGCCGTAGCAGTTTCATTGTTGGTACTCATGGTTTCCGCCTGTGAGAACCAGGTAAGGTCAGACATGTTCAGTATCGTCTACCGCTGCAATGGAGATAACATGCGAGGAACGATATGCGGCTTTGAAATTCTGCTTTCGTCTCAACAGATCTTCAATCGAGGCCTATACAATGTTACAGGAGGCCTATGGAGAGTCTATTCTTCCCTACAGCACAGCTCGAAGGTGGTTTAAAATGTTTAAAGAGGGGAGACAATCAATTTCAAAGGAAGGTGGACCCAGTGCTCCAGTTACTGCTGTTACGGAAGAAAACATCAACACTGTTGCTACCATTGTGACAGAGGATCGACGAATTACCTCAAGATCACTTTCTGAAATACTGAACATTTCATTGGGTGCCACCCACACGTTGGTGACAGAAATATTACACATGAGACGTGTTTGTGCGCGATGCGTTCCAAGACTGTTCATTCCCGAGCAAAAGGACATTCGCATGCAGTTAAAGTTGATGTTAGAGGAAGATCCGGAGTTTCTTTCAAACGTAATCACTGCTGATGAAGCTTGGATACATCATTTTGATCCTAAGAGCAAACAGCAAATCTCAGTGTGGAAATCTCCTTCATCACTAACTCCCAAAAATGCAAAAGTTGTTGCTTCTGCTGGGAAACTTATGGTTATCTCATTCTTTGATATTCATGGAATGGTTTATTAGCATGTTGTAACTGCACACACATCAGTAACTAGACAATACTACAGTAATGTCCTGAAAACATTGCAAGTCCATATCAGGCGCAAAAAACCACATTTCCGTGAAGCAGGCTGGATGCAGCACCACGATAATAATGCGTGGCCGCATATTGCCAATGTTGTTGCTGAATACCTTGCAAAATTCAACGTGAAGTGCATCCCTCACCCTACCTATAGCCCGGATTTGAACCCATGTGACTTTTTTCTATTCCCCAACTTGAAGAAACGACTTCGTGGGAGGCATTATCCATCATCAGAAGCAGTGGTGAAGGCTGCGGAGCCGAATTTGAAGGATGTCTCAAAAATGCTTTCCAGTATGTCTTTGTAGACTGGCAGAAACGCTGGGACAAGTGCATTGCATTCAGGGGAGACTATTTTGAGGACCATCAAAATTATAAGTATGAGTAAAGGTAAGTCGTCAAAAAAAAAAAAAAAAAAAAAAAAAGTGATCATTCTTTATTGAACAGCCCTCGTACTCTTGGAGGAACTACTTCTTGAAAATGCTTATGTAGCCTTTCTTTCATATATGTTATGTTAATCGAGATAAACGTTTTTCAAAATGATTTTATTCCCTATTTCTAATAGGTATAATGGCATAGCAGAACAATCATCATACGCTTAAGTCAAATCTATTAAGAGATGACCGTTATGTAATGGTTTTGACATTTTCTTTTCTTTACTACATGGCAAACAGAGAAAGCGTATCAGGAAAAATTCGCAACACAGAGATGTTTACCTGAGCTTATCGCACATACACGGTGAGTCTAGTGTACGTATACTCTGTTCAGATATAATCATGTCTTCTGGTCAGCAATGTGTCATACATGGGCAGGAGCGAGAAAACACATCATATAGACTCACGCAACTTCCAATCGCTCTATTTGTGTTTCGTAACTTACTGTACGTCAACTTACTAATATTTCACTCCTCTAATCGACAAAAGACCTGCTAAGAGACGATCACAGCACTGGTCACCTGAAGGTCCATACGTCTCAACGCCTCAACATAGCCGCCATCTTTGGAAGGCCTGAACTTGAACACTAATTTTGATTTTTAACAGTTTTCATTTTTTAATTATACTCGTTGGCAGTCATACACGGTTCCTAACGGGCTCAAGTCATTTTTCCTGTGCACGATTGGGTGTACCACACCCGGCTTTGTTGCTACATAAACTCTGTGAGTAAAGCATGTCTGTCCATCACAAGGAGGCAAGGCAAAGCAATGTGTGACATAATTACTTTTGCGGTGCTTATCTCGCCTTTTGGATAAGATAGGGATGCTAGGTTCATGTAAAATATACAATGTTGTCACATAAATCACCCATTCACAATACCTGCAGTTACTGAAACAAGCATTAGATCTGGCAGCATGGGTGACTGATATGCACTCTCATACACTTATTTCGTGGTAAACAGATCCACTACTAAAGCAATACACACCGTGAGATTGAGGGAGCTAGAGGACATACACAAGAACTAATTACTTTATTTTCAAACCTTTCCTAATTTTATTCATAGTCTTCTGCTCTATGGGTAGTGGCAGAATCTTGTTGAAACCACCCATATGGTTTGTCTTCTTTTGTCAGTTGAGGATAAAATGAAATCATAATATCATTTTGGTACCTCTCTGCATTTGTAGTTTACTAGTAGAATATTGGATCGACTATGTGTCTAGCACTAACAGCACACCATACGCCGCACACAGCGGCAGCCGTTATGGAGAATTCTACCAAGGTCACGGAAGAAGGGAAACGCAGTGTGCTCCGTTAGGTTTTAAATGAACTGTTCGTATACATACACACATTTTACTAAGAATTCTTTAGTTGAATTCAGTAGACCTTATATAAATCTATTAGTAAAAATAATAATAACTTTTATTAGACATTTACTAATTCCAACATCATTATGATTAATTGCATCTCGAAGAATAATTCTATAATTGAAATCGTAAGCAAAAATTACTACAAATACATTAACTGCAGTAAAATACCTAAAGGATCATAACAAGTAGATAAAAAATATACTTTTCCCGCCCGGGATCGAACAGGGGACCTTGCGCGTGTGAGGCGCACGTGATAACCACTACACTACGGAAACAAGTCGAATAGAGATACGAAATTATTGTGGTTTAGATTGTTGCAGTTTTCAAATGGAAACAAAATACTTGTTTCCACCCGGGATCGAAATGGGGACCTTGCGCGTGTGAGGCGCACGTGATAACCGCTACACTACGGAAACGAGTTGTGTAAATCTACGAAATTAATGTGGTTTAGATTGTTGCAGTTTTCAAATGGAAACAAAATACTTGTTTCCGCCCGGGATCGAACCGTGGACCTTGCGCGTGTGAGGCGCACATGATAACCACTACACTACGGAAACGAGTTGAACAAAGCTACTAAATTATTGTAGTTTAGATTGCGCAGTTTACAAATGAAAACAAAATCAATGTTTCCGCCCGGGATCGAACCGGGGACCTTGAGCGTGTGAGGCGCACGTGATAACCGCTACACCACGGAAACGAGTTGAATAAATCTACTAAATTATTGTAGTTTACAAATGAAAACAAAATCATTGTTTCCGCCCGGGATCGAACCGGGGACCTTGCGCGTGTGAGGCGCACGTGATAACCGCTACACCACGGAAACGAGTTGAACAAAGCTACTAAATTATTGTAGTTTAGATTGCTGCAGTTTACAAATGAAAACAAAATCATTGTTTCCGCCCGGGATCGAACCGGGGACCATGTGCGTGTGAGGCCCACGTGATAACCGCTACATTAGGAAACGAGTTGAGCAAGTGAACGAAATTATTGTAGTTTAGATCGTTGCAGTTTTCAAATGAAAACAAAACCATTGTTTCCGCCCGGGATCGAACCGGGGACCTTGAGCGTGTGAGGCGCACGTGATAACCGCTACACTACGGAAACGAGTTGAACAAAGCTACTAAATTATTGTAGTTTAGATTGCTGCAGTTTACAAGTGAAAACAAAATCGTTGTTTCCGCCCGGGATCGAACCGGGGACTTTGCGCGTGTAAGGCGCACGTGATAACCGCTACACTACGGAAACGAGTTGAGCAAAGCTACTAAATTATTGTAGTTTAGATTGCTGCAGTTTACAAATGACAACAAAATCGTTGTTTCCGCCCGGGATCGAACCGGGGACCTTGCGCGTGTGAGGCGCACGTGATAACCGCTACACTACGGAAACGAGTTGAGCAAAGATACTAAATTATTGTAGTTTAGATTGCTGCAGTTTACAAATGAAAACAAAATCGTTGTTTCCGCCCGAGATCGAACCGGGGACCTTGCGCGTGTGAGGCGCACGTGATAACCACTACACCACGGAAACGAGTTGAACAAAGCTACTAAATTATTGTAGTTTAGATTGTTTCAGTTTACAAGTGAAAACAAAATCATTGTTTCCGCCCGGGATCGAACCGGGGACCTTGCGCGCGTTAGGCACACGTAGTAACCGCTACACCACGGAAACGAGTTGAACAAAGCTACTAAATTATTGTAGTTTAGATTGTTTCAGTTTACAAGTGAAAACAAAATCATTGTTTCCGCCCGGGATCGAACCGGGGACCTTGCGCGTGTAAGGCGCACGTGATAACCGCTACACCACGGAAACGAGTTGAACAAAGCTACTAAATTATTGTAGTTTAGATTGTTTCAGTTTACAAGTGAAAACAAAATCATTGTTTCCGCCCGGGATCGAACCGGGGACCTTGCGCGTGTAAGGCGCACGTGATAACCGCTACACCACGGAAACGAGTTGAACAAAGCTACTAAATTATTGTAGTTTACAAATGAAAACAAAATCATTGTTTCCGCCCGGGATCGAACCGGGGACCTTGCGCGTGTAAGGCGCACGTGATAACCGCTACACCACGGAAACGAGTTGAACAAAGCTACTAAATTATTGTAGTTTACAAATGAAAACAAAATCATTGTTTCCGCCCGGGATCGAACCGGGGACCTTGCGCGTGTGAGGCGCACGTGATAACCGCTACACCACGGAAACGAGTTGAGCAAAGCTACTAAATTATTGTAGTTTAGATTGTTGCAGTTTACAAATGAAAACAAAATCATTGTTTCCGCCCGGGATCGAACCGGGCACTTTGCGCGTGTGAGGCGCACGTGATAACCGCTACACCACGGAAACGAGTTGAGGAAAGCTACTAAATTATTGTAGTTTCCAATGCTGCAGTTTACAAATGACAACAAAATCGTTGTTTCCGCCCGGGATCGAACCGGGGACCTTGCGCGTGTGAGGCGCACGTGATAACCGCTACACTACGGAAACGAGCTGAGCAAAGATACTAAATTATTGTAGTTTAGATTGCTGCAGTTTACAAGTGAAAACAAAATCGATGTTTCCGCCCGGGATCGAACCGGGGACCTTGCGCGTGTGAGGCGCACGTGATAACCACTACACTACGGAAACGAGTTGAGCAAAGATACTAAATTATTGTAGTTTAGATTGCTGCAGTTTACAAGTGAAAACAAAATCGTTGTTTCCGCCCGGGATCGAACCGGGGACCTTGGGCGTGTGAGGCGCACGTGATAACCGCTACACTACGGAAACGAGTTGAGCAAAGATACTAAATTATTGTAGTTTAGATTGCTGCAGTTTACAAGTGAAAACAAAATCGTTGTTTCCGCCCGGGATCGAACCGGGGACCTTGCGCGTGTGAGGCGCACGTGATAACCGCTACACTACGGAAACGAGTTGAGCAAAGATACTAAATTATTGTAGTTTAGATTGCTGCAGTTTACACGTGAAAACAAAATCGTTGTTTCCGCCCGGGTTCGAACCGGGACCTTGCGCGTGTGAGGCGCACGTGATAACCGCTACACTACGGAAACGAGTTGAGCAAAGATACTAAATTATTGTAGTTTTGATTGCTGCAGTTTACAAATGAAAACAAAATCGTTGTTTCCGCCCGGGATCGAACCGGGGACCTTGCGCGTGTGAGGCGCACGTGATAACCGCTACACCACGGAAACGAGTTGAGCAAAGCTACTAAATTATTGTAGTTTAGATTGTTGCAGTTTACAAATGAAAACAAAATCATTGTTTCCGCCCGGGATCGAACCGGGGACCTTGCGCGTGTGAGGCGCACGTGATAACCGCTACACCACGGAAACGAGTTGAGCAAAGCTACTAAATTATTGTAGTTTAGATTGTTGCAGTTTACAAATGAAAACAAAATCATTGTTTCCGCCCGGGATCGAACCGGGCACTTTGCGCGTGTGAGGCGCACGTGATAACCGCTACACCACGGAAACGAGTTGAGCAAAGCTACTAAATTATTGTAGTTTACAATGCTGCAGTTTACAAATGACAACAAAATCGTTGTTTCCGCCCGGGATCGAACCGGGGACCTTGCGCGTGTAAGGCGCACGTGATAACCGCTACACTACGGAAACGAGTTGAGCAAAGATACTAAATTATTGTAGTTTAGATTGCTGCAGTTTACAAGTGAAAACAAAATCGTTGTTTCCGCCCGGGATCGAACCGGGGACCTTGCGCGTGTGAGGCGCACGTGATAACCGCTACACTACGGAAACGAGTTGAGCAAAGATACTAAATTATTGTAGTTTAGATTGCTGCAGTTTACAAGTGAAAACAAAATCGTTGTTTCCGCCCGGGATCGAACCGGGGACCTTGCGCGTGTGAGGCGCACGTGATAACCGCTACACTACGGAAACGAGTTGAGCAAAGATACTAAATTATTGTAGTTTAGATTGCTGCAGTTTACAAGTGAAAACAAAATCGTTGTTTCCGCCCGGGATCGAACCGGGGACCTTGCGCGTGTGAGGCGCACGTGATAACCGCTACACTACGGAAACGAGTTGAGCAAAGATACTAAATTATTGTAGTTTAGATTGCTGCAGTTTACAAGTGAAAACAAAATCGTTGTTTCCGCCCGGGATCGAACCGGGGACCTTGCGCGTGTGAGGCGCACGTGATAACCGCTACACTACGGAAACGAGTTGAGCAAAGATACTAAATTATTGTAGTTTAGATTGCTGCAGTTTACAAGTGAAAACAAAATCGTTGTTTCCGCCCGGGATCGAACCGGGGACCTTGCGCGTGTGAGGCGCACGTGATAACCGCTACACTACGGAAACGAGTTGAGCAAAGATACTAAATTATTGTAGTTTAGATTGCTGCAGTTTACAAATGAAAACAAAATCGTTGTTTCCGCCCGGGATCGAACCGGGGACCTTGCGCGTGTGAGGCGCACGTGATAACCACTACACCACGGGAACGAGTTGAACAAAGCTACTAAATTATTGTAGTTTAGATTGTTTCAGTTTACAAGTGAAAACAAAATCATTGTTTCCGCCCGGGATCGAACCGGGGACCTTGCGCGTGTAAGGCGCACGTGATAACCGCTACACTACGGAAACGAGTTGAACAAAGCTACTAAATTATTGTAGTTTACAAATGAAAACAAAATCATTGTTTCCGCCCGGGATCGAACCGGGGACCTTGCGCGTGTGAGGCGCACGTGATAACCGCTACACCACGGAAACGAGTTGAGCAAAGCTACTAAATTATTGTAGTTTAGATTGTTGCAGTTTACAAATGAAAACAAAATCATTGTTTCCGCCCGGGATCGAACCGGGGACCTTGGGCGTGTAAGGCGCACGTGATAACCGCTACACCACGGAAACGAGTTGAACAAAGCTACTAAATTATTGTAGTTTAGATTGTTTCAGTTTACAAGTGAAAACAAAATCATTGTTTCCGCCCGGGATCGAACCGGGGACCTTGCGCGTGTAAGGCGCACGTGATAACCGCTACACCACGGAAACGAGTTGAACAAAGCTACTAAATTATTGTAGTTTACAAATGAAAACAAAATGATTGTTTCCGCCCGGGATCGAACCGGGGACCTTGCGCGTGTGAGGCGCACGTGATAACCGCTACACCACGGAAACGAGTTGAGCAAAGCTACTAAATTATTGTAGTTTAGATTGTTGCAGTTTACAAATGAAAACAAAATCGTTGTTTCCGCCCGGGATCGAACCGGGGACCTTGCGCGTGTGAGGCGCACGTGATAACCGCTACACCACGGAAACGAGTTGAGCAAAGCTACTAAATTATTGTAGTTTAGATTGTTGCAGTTTACAAATGAAAACAAAATCATTGTTTCCGCACGGGATCGAACCGGGCACTTTGCGCGTGTGAGGCGCACGTGATAACCGCTACACCACGGAAACGAGTTGAGCAAAGCTACTAAATTATTGTAGTTTACAATGCTGCAGTTTACAAATGACAACAAAATCGTTGTTTCCGCCCGGGATCGAACCGGGGACCTTGCGCGTGTAAGGCGCACGTGATAACCGCTACACTACGGAAACGAGTTGAGCAAAGATACTAAATTATTGTAGTTTAGATTGCTGCAGTTTACAAGTGAAAACAAAATCGTTGTTTCCGCCCGGGATCGAACCGGGGACCTTGCGCGTGTGAGGCGCACGTGATAACCGCTACACTACGGAAACGAGTTGAGCAAAGATACTAAATTATTGTAGTTTAGATTGCTGCAGTTTACAAGTGAAAACAAAATCGTTGTTTCCGCCCGGGATCGAACCGGGGACTTTGCGCGTGTGAGGCGCACGTGATAACCGCTACACCACGGAAACGAGTTGAGCAAAGCTACTAAATTATTGTAGTTTAGATTGCTGCAGTTTACAAGTGAAAACAAAATCGTTGTTTCCGCCCGGGATCGAACCGGGGACTTTGCGCGTGTGAGGCGCACGTGATAACCGCTACACCACGGAAACGAGTTGAGCAAAGCTACTAAATTATTGTAGTTTAGATTGCTGCAGTTTACAAGTGAAAACAAAATCGTTGTTTCCGCCCGGGATCGAACCGGGGACCTTGCGCGTGTGAGGCGCACGTGATATCCGCTACACCACGGAAACGAGTTGAGCAAAGCTACTAAATTATTGTAGTTTAGATTGTTGCAGTTTACAAGTGAAAACAAAATCGTTGTTTCCGCCCGGGATCGAACCGGGGACCTTGCGCGTGTGAGGCGCACGTGATAACCGCTACACTACGGAAACGAGTTGAGCAATGCTACTAAATTATTGTAGTTTAGATTGCTGCAGTTTACAAGTGAAAACAAAATCATTGTTTCCGCCCGGGATCGAACCGGGGACCTTGCGCGTGTAAGGCGCACGTGATAACCGCTACACCACGGAAACGAGTTGAACAAAGCTACTAAATTATTGTAGTTTACAAATGAAAACAAAATCATTGTTTCCGCCCGGGATCGAACCGGGGACCTTGCGCGTGTAAGGCGCACGTGATAACCGCTACACCACGGAAACGAGTTGAACAAAGCTACTAAATTATTGTAGTTTAGATTGTTGCAGTTTACAAATGAAAACAAAATCATTGTTTCCGCCCGGGATCGAACCGGGGACCTTGCGCGTGTGAGGCGCACGTGATAACCGCTACACCACGGAAACGAGTTGAGCAAAGCTACTAAATTATTGTAGTTTAGATTGCTGCAGTTTACAAGTGAAAACAAAATCATTGTTTCCGCCCGGGATCGAACCGGGGACCTTGCGCGTGTAAGGCGCACGTGATAACCGCTACACCACGGAAACGAGTTGAACAAAGCTACTAAATTATTGTAGTTTACAAATGAAAACAAAATCATTGTTTCCGCCCGGGATCGAACCGGGGACCTTGCGCGTGTGAGGCGCACGTGATAACCGCTACACCACGGAAACGAGTTGAGCAAAGCTACTAAATTATTGTAGTTTAGATTGTTGCAGTTTACAAATGAAAACAAAATCATTGTTTCCGCCCGGGATCGAACCGGGGACCTTGCGCGTGTGAGGCGCACGTGATAACCGCTACACCACGGAAACGAGTTGAGCAAAGCTACTAAATTATTGTAGTTTACAATGCTGCAGTTTACAAATGACAACAAAATCATTGTTTCCGCCCGGGATCGAACCGGGGACCTTGCGCGTGTGAGGCGCACGTGATAACCGCTACACCACGGAAACGAGTTGAGCAAAGCTACTAAATTATTGTAGTTTAGATTGTTGCAGTTTACAAATGAAAACAAAATCATTGTTTCCGCCCGGGATCGAACCGGGGACCTTGCGCGTGTGAGGCGCACGTGATAACCGCTACACCACGGAAACGAGTTGAGCAAAGCTACTAAATTATTGTAGTTTAGATTGTTTCAGTTTACAAATGAAAACAAAATCATTGTTTCCGCCCGTGATCGAACCGGGGACCTTGCGCGTGTGAGGCGCACGTGATAACCGCTACACCACGGAAACGAGTTGAGCAAAGCTACTAAATTATTGTAGTTTAGATTGTTTCAGTTTACAAATGAAAACAAAATCATTGTTTCCGCCCGGGATCGAACCGGGGACCTTGCGCGTGTGAGGCGCACGTGATAACCGCTACACCACGGAAACGAGTTGAGCAAAGCTACTAAATTATTGTAGTTTAGATTGTTGCAGTTTACAAATGAAAACAAAGTCATTGTTTCCGCCCGGGATCGAACCGGGGACCTTGCGCGTGTGAGGCGCACGTGATAACCGCTACACCACGGAAACGAGTTGAGCAAAGCTACTAAATTATTGTAGTTTAGATTGTTTCAGTTTACAAATGAAAACAAAATCATTGTTTCCGCCCGGGATCGAACCGGGGACCTTGCGCGTGTGAGGCGCACGTGATAACCGCTACACCACGGAAACGAGTTGAGCAAAGCTACTAAATTATTGTAGTTTAGATTGTTTCAGTTTACAAATGAAAACAAAATCATTGTTTCCGCCCGGGATCGAACCGGGGACCTTGCGCGTGTGAGGCGCACGTGATAACCGCTACACCACGGAAACGAGTTGAGCAAAGCTACTAAATTATTGTAGTTTAGATTGTTGCAGTTTACAAGTGAAAACAAAATCATTGTTTCCGCCCGGGATCGAACCGGGGACCTTGCGCGTGTGACGCGCACGTGATAACCGCTACACCACGGAAACGAGTTGAGCAAAGCTACTAAATTATTGTAGTTTAGATTGTTGCAGTTTACAAGTGAAAACAAAATCATTGTTTCCGCCCGGGATCGAACCGGGGACCTTGCGCGTGTGAGGCGCACGTGATAACCGCTACACCACGGAAACAAGTTGAGCAAAGCTACTAAACTATTGTAGTTTAGATTGTTTCAGTTTACAAGTGAAAACAAAATCATTGTTTCCGCCCGGGATCGAACCGGGGACCTTGCGCGTGTGAGGCGCACGTGATAACCGCTACACCACGGAATCGAGTTGAGCAAAGATACTAAATTATTGTAGTTTAGATTGCTGCAGTTTACAAGTGAAAACAAAATCATTGTTTCCGCCCGGGATCGAACCGGGGACCTTGCGCGTGTGAGGCGCACGTGATAACCGCTACACCACGGAAACGAGTTGAGCAAAGCTACTAAATTATTGTAGTTTAGATTGTTGCAGTTTACAAGTGAAAACAAAATCATTGTTTCCGCCCGGGATCGAACCGGGGACCTTGCGCGTGTGAGGCGCACGTGATAACCGCTACACCACGGAAACGAGTTGAGCAAAGCTACTAAATTATTGTAGTTTAGATTGTTTCAGTTTACAAGTGAAAACAAAATCATTGTTTCCGCCCGGGATCGAACCGGGGACCTTGCGCGTGTGAGGCGCACGTGATAACCGCTACACCACGGAAACGAGTTGAGCAAAGATACTAAATTATTGTAGTTTAGATTGCTGCAGTTTACAAGTGAAAACAAAATCATTGTTTCCGCCCGGGATCGAACCGGGGACCTTGCGCGTGTGAGGCGCACGTGATAACCGCTACACCACGGAAACGAGTTGAGCAAAGCTACTAAATTATTGTAGTTTAGATTGTTTCAGTTTACAAGTGAAAACAAAATCGTTGTTTCCGCCCGGGATCGAACCGGGGACCTTGCGCGTGTGAGGCGCACGTGATAACCGCTACACCACGGAATCGAGGTGAGCAAAGATACTAAATTATTGTAGTTTAGATTGCTGCAGTTTACAAGTGAAAACAAAATCATTGTTTCCGCCCGGGATCGAACCGGGGACCTTGCGCGTGTGAGGCGCACGTGATAACCGCTACACCACGGAAACGAGTTGAGCAAAGCTACTAAATTATTGTAGTTTAGATTGTTTCAGTTTACAAGTGAAAACAAAATCATTGTTTCCGCCCGGGATCGAACCGGGGACCTTGCGCGTGTGAGGCGCACGTGATAACCGCTACACCACGGAAACGAGTTGAGCAAAGATACTAAATTATTGTAGTTTAGATTGCTGCAGTTTACAAGTGAAAACAAAATCGTTGTTTCCGCCCGGGATCGAACCGGGGACCTTGCGCGTGTGAGGCGCACGTGATAACCGCTACACTACGGAAACGAGTTGAGCAAAGATACTAAATTATTGTAGTTTAGATCGCTGCAGTTTACAAGTGAAAACAAAATCGTTGTTTCCGCCCGGGATCGAACCGGGGACCTTGCGCGTGTGAGGCGCGCGTGATAACCGCTACACTACGGAAACGAGTTGAGCAAAGATACTAAATTATTGTAGTTTAGATTGCTGCAGTTTACAAGTGAAAACAAAATCGTTGTTTCCGCCCGGGATCGAACCGGGGACCTTGCGCGTGTTAGGCGCACGTGATAACCGCTACACTACGGAAACGAGTTGAGCAAAGATACTAAATTATTGTAGTTTAGATTGCTGCAGTTTACAAGTGAAAACAAAATCGTTGTTTCCGCCCGGGATCGAACCGGGGACCTTGCGCGTGTGAGGCGCACGTGATAACCGCTACACCACGGAAACGAGTTGAGCAAAGATACTAAATTATTGTAGTTTAGTTTGCTGCAGTTTACAAATGAAAACAAAATCGTTGTTTCCGCCCGGGATCGAACCGGAGATTTTGCGCGTGTGAGGCGCACGTGATAACCGCTACACTACGGAAACGACTTATGTGTCCAGAGGAAATTGTATGTTGAACTGTTGCCAGGGCTTCGCTAACGGCTGGTTGCACAAGTCATTTTTTTCTTAATATATTTATTGGATCGGTCAGCAATAATATATGCTTTACAGATCTGAGAGAACAGATACAAAATAATCACAGAGTAATAACATTGTAGAGGTAGGACAATGTGCCTCCTTTGAACTAAAACAAATGTGTTATTGCACTAATATAAATGTGGCACTGAACCAATAAAATGGTATACATACTTCTATAGTGAGAACTTACATAGTAGAATAGAGGAATAGAAAAGTTAAATTTAAGCAGTAGGTTATTCAGAAGTGGAAGTGTCATCACTGTAATGCAGGTCCTGTGGTAGTCGTCGCCTCAGTCGCGTTGGCCGGCGACTTCGGGCGCCTATGTTATACGTCACAGCTCCTGGGACGTGGCGTAGATTGTAGAAGAAGCGTCGAGCAGTCTGTGGGATGAAATGGTGGAGAGGAACGAGTCCCAGCTCGTGATGCAGCTGCTGGTTGCGGACAAACCAAGGGGTTTGGTGGCGATTCGCAAGAATCGACTCTGGATGACCCGTAGACGCCTCAGGTGACAAGTACTGGCAGCTCCCCAGACCTGGCAGGCATAAGTAATGAGAGGTCGAACCAGAGATTTGTATAGGAGCAGTGAAGATTCTAAAGCAAGTGAAGTATGTTTGTGAAATAATAGAGACAGTTGTGAAAGACGAGCGGATGCCAGGGTAATGGTGCGGTTAATATGAGGCTTCCACGTAAGCCGAGTGTCCAGTAACACTCCAAGGTACTTACTTGACTGGTGTAGGTGAAGGGAACCACGGTACATGATCAGTCAGAAGGCGTATAGGCGGAGGGGGATTATAGCGGCGTAAAGTAAAAATCTTGGCTTCAGTTTTCTGTGTATTAAGGGAGATGCACCAATTTTTGACACCATTGAGTAAGGCGATCAAGAGAGTGCTGTAAGGTTCGTACAGCAGAATGTAGATCGGAGTGAGAGTAAAATAAAACAGTGTCGTCAGCATACAGGGCAATTGAGGTTGGAGCCATGTCTGGAATAATGCTCGTCTCATTGTATTAGCCATTTAGTTTTGGTTAATTTATCTACAATACTTTGATGTTGTTTTCTGTTCTGTTTATTATTTAATAATTCCATCTTCAACCTCTCTAACATGAACTTCGCTCCTAAGTATGAGGTATAAGTTGCATATGTCCACCAGCTTATTTGCCATCATGGAGTTCTATAACGGAATTTTGGAACACGTTAAATACTCATAAGCAATAATTAAACAATAGCTTTTTTATTTCGGTTTCTTAAGCCAAATAAATTCTTAATAGTAGCAAGCTATTGCGGAGTATGCCGGTATGTTTACAAACAGTTACAGCACGCGGCAGGGCGTGTGAACTATACCTGCGAACTCCGACAGCGTGAGGCACGCGTCGTTGTTCCTCTCACAGCCTAATCCACACTCATTCTGCAGCATTTTATGGGGCTTTATTTGCAGTAAAAACTATCTACAGAACGCGCAAGATAAGTTGAGTGCTAGATTTGCGGTGTGGTGCGGGCAGAGGGGAAGAAGCAAGAGCAAACGCTCTTTTATTTCTGCAGTGTGGTCAACCTTGAAAAGCACAGATCAGCACAATAGCGTGTAAGATAAGCGAAGATATCACAAGTAACGTTGCATCCTTTGAAAACATTCCTTAGTTTTGGCCACGCCAGCTCAACTGCATTCAGATCACAGTTATACGAAGGTAGACGAATAGTAATGTGTCTCCTTTCGAGAGCCATAACAATCACAAATGTTCATACAAATATAAATAATTTTCAAGTAAATGTTGAGGTACATTACCACCACACTCGTAACAAGGATAAACTGGCAATTCGAGCGCACCAAACGAGCCTTTATGAAGGAAGCTTTAACTACAAAGGAATAATGTTGTACAATAAACTACCAAATTCATTTAAACAAGCTGCATCATTAAAAAACTTTAAGAATAAGGATAAGAAATTTTTGCATGCACACTGTTTTATACGATTAACCATGTAAATGAGCACTGGGAGCATAGTACATTCACAAATCTGTAATATTTATATTATGACATTGCTTGTAGTAAATTAGTCTATGCAAATACCACATGAAACCATAGAAAAGCTGCTTACTATGTATATTGTATGTAATCAATTTGACTTTATGTATATAATGTATTTATATATTTTGGCGTGTCTCATAACATGATGCCAAGGAGGAATTAAAATTCTTATTCTAACATACGATTGTTGTAAACTGGTTAGCTAATTAACCTCGAAATTGATCAAAACGAAATATGGTGGACATGATAAAGCTTAGCATATTAGCCAGTAGCTGTCAGTGTATAGCGCCTTTCAAATGTCAAAGTTGTCATCTGTGTTTACGGAGTTAAACGAAACTTACCGAATGAGGACTTGGAACCCGATCGCTCTTCTTTTTGCGCGCATATAGAGCAACTACTGCTATGAGTTGGGTGTCGTTTTGGAACACCCTGTATAATTATTTAACTGCGTTAATGTGTTGTAGAGAAAATATTAAGATTTTTTAAATATTATTTTCTTGCAGAAGAAGTAGAGAAAATTGTGTGTATGGTACAGGATATATATTTGTGGAATTTCTGAGCCATTCTTTGTTACTGATTTTAAATTTCGAATACTTCTTTTTTCTTTCTTGTACTTAAAGTCATTACATGTCGAGATGTTTTTTAAAATGTACCTATTTGTTTACTCACTATATTACATAAAATGTGTAAATGAGAATACGAATTTTGTGTGCATTAAACTGTAGCTAGGATAATCAAGGTTCGTTTGTGTCCTAACCAAAGCCATGTGAATATGTCAGACAACACTTCAGTTGCTATATAAACAGATTAGCACTTGGCCAATGTGTCACTCCTGAGACATTCTCAAAGTTACAAAGAGGAAATCAGAGAGCATCCGAGCGTGAAGTACCTCCCCCGTTTTAAAGTGTCGCCCCAATGTGAAACATCCTTGAGGACGCCTGATCCCTTCACATCAACCCCCGGAAGTGTTTTTACTTCTCACTAGATGTCACTGTTGGAGTGCCATTGATGATGCAAATGTGACAGAAGGGGATCGCCGACAAAAAGTAGTGGTGAGTAATCCATCATTAATATAAACTGAGATAACATAATTATTGGCTGCATGCATATTTATATATACAGAAGCTGAAACAATATTGACAAAACTTTGTTCACTCCCTGTTACAAACTTTGTTTTTATTTGGGCGTCCGCGTCGTGGGAGTCAAAGGTCCTGCACGCAACCTATACGAGATATTGCTTTTCCTGGAAACAAATATCTTTAATGCTTGATAGAAAAATATCGTGTTCTCTGCTGCTCAAGGGATCTTTAGTGTTTTATTGTGGTTTTATTTAAGGAGAAAACCAATTTCATAAATGTATCTTCCCATCAGGTGTTTGTGGCGAGTTTGTTGGTAGCCAAATTACGTACAATTTCCGAAAGGAAGGCGGGCGTGTTTTGTTTTCCTTACACAAATATTTTATTCCACCAAAAATCCAATAACACCATAGAAAACAGATGACGGGTACGTCATTCACTTTTCTGATTGCGGTTGTGACGTTTCGCCAACTCCATTATGTTCCATCTTTTGTATTTTTACTTTTATTTCTTCTGCTTAACTATGGTTATGCCCTAAAATTAATATTGAGATTTCAGTAGAAAATCAGATTTGGATTTCCCTACTGAAATCGAAAAATGATCCTTGCATGTGCTTGCGTATATGTGAGAATGGCATAACTCGGAAATAATATGTTGCTTATGTACCAAACCCAGCATTTAAGTTCAAAATCTTCAGGATGCTACACGATCATTTTCAAGAAAATTGCCTTAATTAAACTAAGTAGAAAATCTTTGAGAATATTTTAATTTTCTGAAAATTGGCACGAACAATTTTAATTAAAATATTGTAGATTTAAAATGCTTACATGACAAAAATGTGCATATAGAATTTTCTAAGAACAGCCTATGAACTGTTCGTTATTCTGAATGACCGTTTTGTTGCCAGTAAATAGTAAAGAATAGATAAAATATTAGTAAATAAAAAATACAGATCCTTTTAAACACACGATTTAGGTAAAATGAAATTACCATTTAAAATACGAGGGCTGTTCAATAAAGAATGATCACAAGTTTTTTTGACAACGTGCCTTTACTCATCCTCATAATTTTGATGGTCCTTCTCAAAATAGCCTCCCCTGAATTCGATGCACTTGTCATAGCGTTTCTGCCAGGCTTCAAAGACATGCTGGAAACCATTTTTGAGAGATCCTTCAAAATCGCCTCCGTAGCCCTCACCACTGCTTCTAATGATGGATAATGTCTCCCACGAAGGCCTTTTTTCAAGTTAGGGAATAGAAAATGGTCACCCGGGGCTAAATCCGGACTATAGGGAGGGTGAGGGATGCACTTCACGTTGATTTTTGTAACATATTCAGCAACAACTTTGGCAATATGCGGTCGCGCATTATCGTGGTGCAGCATAAAGCCTGCTTCACGGAAATGTGGTATTTTGCGACTGATATTGACTTGCAAAGTTTTCAGGATATCCCTGTAGTATTGTCCAGTTACTGATGTTTGTGCAGGTTGAACTTGCTGATAAACCATTCCAAGAATATCAAAGAATGACATGACCATAACTTTCTCAGCAGAATCACCCACTTTTGCTAATTTGGGGTTGGTGATGGACATTTCCACACTGAGCTTTGCTGTTTGCTCTCAGGATCAAAATGATGTATCCAAGTTTCGTCAGCAGTGATTACGTTTGAAAGAAACTCAAGATCTTCCTCTAACATCAACTTTAACTGCATGCAGAACTGCATGCGAATGTTCTTTTGTTCGGGAATCAACGGTATTGGAAGCCATCGCGCACAAACACGTCTCATGTGTAATGTTTCTGCCACCAACGTGTTGGTGGCACCCAATGAAATGTTCACTATTTCAGAAAGTGATCTTAAGGTAATTCGTCGATCCTCTCTCACAATGGCAGCAGCAGTGTTGATGTTTTCTTCCGTAAGAGCAGTAACTGGAGCACCGGGTCGACCTTCCTTTGAAATTGATTGTCTCGGCTCTTTAAACATTTTAAACCACCTTCGAGCCGTAATGTAGGGAATAACAGACTCTCCATAGGCCTGCTGTAACATTATATATGCCTCAATTGAAGATTTGTTGAGACAAAAGTAGAATTTCAAAGCCGGATATTGTTCCTCGCGTGTTACCCACTGCAGCGGTAGGCGATACTGAACATGTGTGAACTTGCCTGGTTCTCACAGGCGGGAACCAGGAGTACCAACAATGAAACTACTACGGCGTGTTTGTTTCAGATTAAGCTAACAGAATATAAGATTGAATTTTAGTGCGAAAAATTATGACCGTAAAAAATTGTGATCATTCTTTATTGAACAGCCCTCATGCATTCCGTTTATCGGTTTAATATTTAAATAATTATACTTTTCTGAAATTGGTGCAGATACATTGTTGTTTTTTCCTCCCGTATTTGTGTCTTACACCTCCTGTTCACGAAAGAGAACCAATTTCACATAGCAAACATCTTTAAAAAATATGGCTATAGCTTAAAGTCTTGGATTTCCATATTCCCTTGCTACTGCATATACATATCAAGTAGTGAAATAATGTTTATATCTATCAACGTGAAGCAGAAAGAGCAATATCTAAGAAATGTAAAATAAATTGTACAAAAGTAGAGAAAGCCACTTGAGTGCAAGAAATTAGACGTTTAGCTTTTTCCAAAATGTTTTTGTAGTCTGATGTCAAGTAGCATCTAGGAAACTCAACTGAAAGCACATCTCTCTTACTTTGTGCAGAGAATATTTATCATAGTCATCATCGTAACTTATCATTCCAAATATTACCAGCTTATTTTGTATAATTAATTAATAGTATTACCAGGAAACTTCATTAATCCCTCCCAGATGTAATTATATCACGGTAAGTCATAGTCCACGATAGTGAAACAAAATATGTGTGTGAGAATTATATTTGCCATATTAGTGTTTCCTCCCCCCCCCCCCAAAAAAAGCTTGTTTGATTCTATTTACTACGCGTATGAAATATACGCCCAAAATGAAGGGGTATCTGTCAAAGGGTGACTTTGTATGTTAAACCTCCTGTGCAGTAATTCTTTTCGCGCATGCGTGATAGACATGCAGGCAGTACGAGTAGATAGTTACTCTGTGTTTCAAATTGGAAGAGTTCTCGCCTGTACCAAATCGGATGCGTTAAGTCCTTCAGCGTTGCCACCTCGTTACCCACACTATTTTTATATTTCCCTCTCTCTCTTCTACACTTGCAAGTCTTATTGGTGCTAGACGTAAGGGAACGGAAACTGAATTTTCCAAAGCTTTATAATAACGCAGCTGTTTAAATCACATGGATATTCGTATATTACTCACATGTTATAGATGTATACTTTAAAAATAATGATAGTATGAATTACCTATTTTTCGAATCCATCGAAACTGCCAGCGGCGCATCCATATAGCCTAAATATCACTTCCGTTAAGAGACAATTCGTCATTGTCACTCTCTTCATCGTCTAAATGTTGCAAGTTTATGATGATTAGCTCCAACATCTCGTCACGTGCTATTTCTTTCCAAAAGTCGTCTTCTTATAGTTTATCTGCATGCCACATGCAGTTTTCCTAGACTTGTGCAAACTTGTCAATTTATTTTTGAATAGGTCGTTCAAGTCAGTCAGTTTAAAATATTACTTGTGTTTGCAACATAATTTGAGCTCACATTAACTCAATTGCATTGTTCTGGCAGTGGTAAGGGGGAAGGTGATTTAGGTGTAAGCTTATCCAGCTGATACACTTTTCCTGGTTTTTAAACGGAAGAACAACTGAATAATGCTGCTTTGAACTCTCTAGAGTAAATAGAGATTACGTACGATGTAATAAAAAAACATAAAACCCATAAATAAACATAAACAAACATATAGTGTGATAAGTCACGTTCTGCCGATGCACCATTCCACAAACCAGCAGGAAGAGTATTGCCTGTTCTGGCTCGAATTTAACAAACACGTTGGCTTATTCAAAGCATTTCTTTTATCACATGATATCAAACGTTACGTTTCACTTATGAGTAATTACAAATATACGTACACGCATATATGTCAACCATTAATGATATCCATTGCAATGCTTACGTCGCTATGCACTGTTATAACATAATAGTGCTTTATTTATTTGTATTAGGAAAACTATTTGAGCTAAAAATATGGGATTCTTGTGGTCATGTTAACATTGCTTTTTACCTTCCTCATGGATCAGTTTTTGCAAAATAGAATTTTTTTCTTAGTGCGAATAGTATTTATTAGAGATTGATTAGTTTGGCAACCGTCACACACCACTTAGGGCGAATATCATATAACACCGCAGGACTCCGATTGGTGCTCGTGTAGTAGCGCTCAAGGACAAACGTCATCCCATTTGAAACACATAATAGTGGGTAGATATGAGGTAGTTTAAGCTGATAGGTGCTCGTCAGCTATACTGTGCTATACTTTTCTGAAGTCTACATTCGTCATTCATTTGTTTCTGGCGATGTCTCCATATTCTCGCTGTACCTACCTACAATGACCTGAGCGGTGTTATAATTTCTTTAAACTCTTATTTCGATTAAGATTAAGCAGGTGAAATAAGAAGCTTTTGTAACAATGGTTTGTATGAATGAAATATTTTCGTATTATCGTCATAAAAAACTTACAAAATGTTTTACAAAATGTCTTGCTTCCCCTTGCAGTTCCTCCCTCCTTCCTAGATTTAATATTCTGTTATAACGTGGACGTACAATGTATCCACTATTCCCTTTTATAGCTCATTACCAGTTTTCTTTACTTTTTCCACCTTTCTCTGTATTTTGAAATCCTTTTAACCTTACTTTCTTCTAAATATTTTCCCCCTTTCTCTATCTATGTGATCTTGTATTAAAAACCTTCCTAATTCTAGAGATATTGTAAAATCTTAACATTTCTCAACAACTGAATTATCTCTTCCTCTTTCCAGATTATCGCAATCAGAACATGATGCCAATGAAATGGTTATCTTAACGTTTAAATTTAAAAAAATATTTAAAACTGTCATAGAAAAGAATCGAGATTAAAAGTGATAATTGAAAAATGAATCTGACGGAATAATACTGGTAAAGAACGGTAAATCGTAATAATTATTTAAACATCAACAAAACCAATGTTAGTTTTAATGAAAACTTACTTAAAATCAAATAATATTTAATTTTGTTGAAAAGAAAATATTATAAAAGAAACTAAGATAAAATTACCCACCATAGCAACGCGGACGAGCAAGAAGGGAACTAAGTGGTTTACCGGGAAAAATACCAGTCAGTTGGAGAATTTAATGTCATATCGGCACGTTGGCCATAGTAGCTCAATAGTTAGAGCGGCTGTATAGAGACCAGAAGATCCGTGGTTCAAATCCCGACTATGGCATTGAATTTTTCAGTCTGACTCTACGTTTCCACAATTTAGCCTACACACGGCTAGTGTGAAAGAACAATCAATTTCCATTAATTGACCTAATAGTGATCCGGACTATAAAGCCCGGGCCTTAAATAATAATAATATTTTTTTTAAAAGAAAATATTATAAGAGAAATTAAGATAAAATGATTCAACAAATTTTAAATCACCATAGCAACGTGGACGAGTAAGAAGGAAACTAGCTAAGGAAGCTTCCTTCTGCATATGACCATCGACGAGTACAGATGTGTGTTATGTCTATCCTGAATCTTGCAGAAATAATTTTTATTACGTACATAGCATGCATGGTTTGTGTGTGTGCTTAAGTGAAAACTAAATAACTAATGCAGCAAACATTCTTTATAAAATGGACAACTCTACTAATATTGATAAAGTATTGGAGATAATTTCCTCAATAATTCTAATATAAAACTTATTTGTATCGACGAACAGAAGAGATTATTTTATAAAGTATTTATGGTAATTAAAGAATGTTTTGTTGTAATTAAAGTTTCAGTTTGCTCATGAATTGAATGTGGATGAATTATTTTATCGCCCTAAAGAAACATATAATTTCTTCTCCACCGAGACCACGCCCGGAGGTAAGATCTTATGCAATTGCGAGAGCAGCCGAGGAGCATCTAGAACCCAGTTTCAAGATCATCAGAAAGGTGAACATCAAATCATCACATCAACAGCCACCCGAACCGATGCACCAATTTGTAACAACATTCATTGCTTTTCTTCCCACTATTATCCGTCTTGTCCAGGACCTGCAAACCGCTTTCTAGCTTCCTTGTTACATATCTCGATGTATTTTTCTCTCCTCCATTGCATTTCTAAATATGTACTCTTTTAATAAGTTTTTTCATTGAAAGTGCTTACCATTTCTTGCTTTTCAAAGTACTACACACCTGTTTAATTTTTTTTTTCCATAAATCCTTTAGCTTTGTTTTCTCTCCTCCTGTTTTCACAATTCCCATTTTCTTCCAATGTTATCTTATACGCTAATTTTCTCTCTCCTCCCCCACTGTTTTTAATATATCATGTTCCTGCAATACATTTGTTCTGAACTCGTATTTGACTGTTCTTTCTACCATTTTACTCTCTCCAGTTCAGTTTCTGCTACTCCACTTGGTTAACCTTTTTGGTGACCCAGAGTTATTTTGAAAAAAATTACTGGGTATCGCATCTACCTTTTCCCCAGTTTTTCTAGCCCCCATACCTCACTTGAATACAACATCCCTCCTTCTACCACTGTTTTGTATAAACTCTCTAGGCATGTAGTTTGCATTTCTGGTATTTTTGTTCACGTATACTCTGATTATATTGTGACTTTGTGGATTCCTAGAATTAAAAGTCCAATTTGCCGGAATTCTAAATATTCTTTATTTCCGTTTAATACACTGTTCAATTCTCACGTAACAACATTACATCACATATACACCACAATCTTCCAAGGTCGATGACAATAACAAACAGCGTTCAGTTTACAACACCAGCTCTCGTTACAACAACACTCTCAGCTGTTCTCTGATTACCTATCGCGATTCACTCTCGTTTTACAACTGTCCGCTGGCGTGTCACAATATTTTATATATCTCATTCATAAATTCGAGAGACTTCTGGGACAAACAAGAAGCTGACTGTTCCGTATAAACACTAATCTCTGTTTCATATAACCTTGCCCCGTTGACATGTATCACTCCGCGTGCAACTACCTTCCCCCTCACTCTAATTGGCTAATGCTTTCGCGTCATAGGCCATAGGCGATGCCTTCCCGTCACATTTGAAACTGCAGTAAACGTCATAATAATTGTCAGGAAATAGATAAAATCATACAAATAAGAATATGAAGGCATGCAAAAATAATGAAGTTTATAATGAAACTGAGCAAGTTGAAACCGAATGAATGAGCAATGAAACTGAAACAAGTTTATAGTGAAAGGCCTTCGGCCTTTTTCACTGGGAGTTTTTAAAACCAGTACACATACCTTTCAGTCTTAAAAGTCGTGTCACGCCATACTTGTCGTGTGCCCTTCATTCACCCAAGTCTCGTCAAGGTAGTATATTTTGCGATTTGTATCCCGGTACAGTCTGATTGTCCTTAAATAACGTCTTCGCCACACAGCAATATCGCCCCTGGAATGCTAAATTTTCCTGTTGACTCAATTTCACGTCGCGATGTTCTTACGCACCTAACACTCACACCTGTAAGTTCACAGCACAAGAATTCGACTTCTCTCACTGACAAAGACGGATTCATCTCTGTACATGTACCACTTCTTTTTTCGTCGCTTTGTAAAGGTATTCCCTTGCGATGCTTCAGCGAAAAACTGGCGGTACACTATGTCATTATACATATAATAAGTACACGCGCAATAAACGATCAATAAAATAATTTAGCTCTCGTACTCGGCACAACACACCTTCGAATGGCGATATATGACTAATCCAGTTCAAAACAAGGTCAGTAATAAAATTCATATAAACAAATATGTCATCACTACCGCTAAATCACGTGCTATCGTGTCATGTGCTTGAGAGCAAAGGAACCTCCTCTTTACTTCGTTTAAGAATTAACATGCATTTCAGATAAATGAACTCTGTTGCGTAATATAATTCAAACAGTTACGAAAATATAAATTTGACAATTCTCTTCCAACATATAAAGATATATCGCCATGTTAAATAACGAACTAATTTTTACCACACAACAGTCTATACAAGAACAGCAGCCAATGAGAGGGGATTAGGTCACATGACCGCTAAGAGATAAGAGGCAAGCTTATGTGAAACATGGATTAGATGTTTCTGGAATAACAAGACATCGAATGACGAAATCCGAGCCTTCCAGAAGCGTAACTTAATCTGTGCCTGCAAGTCCTTTACCTCCGCTATCTTTATTTGTCGGCTCTTTGTGTACAAAAGTCGCGCTATCGTAGATAACGGCTTTGCGATAGTATTTATTGTTTGCCTTCTGCTAATACGTTTTTCTTCTGTTCATCTCAAACCCTTATACTAT
This sequence comes from Mantis religiosa, assembly GCA_030765055.1. Taxonomy (NCBI): domain Eukaryota; kingdom Metazoa; phylum Arthropoda; class Insecta; order Mantodea; family Mantidae; genus Mantis; species Mantis religiosa. The sequence goes on from CM060956.1 coordinate 33,914,308, forward strand.
TATGCCTTACTTCTAAGCTTTCAATTTCAAAAATTACTTCTCATTCCATTTTTTAGTCTTTCTTAGTTTACATCCTTACTTAAAAATTATGATTAGAACAGTTTATACAAGAGTAGGTTATTCAAATGAACAGAAAAGCTCTCCCAACCTTGATTTTTTTAAATTTACGTCCTCCAACGTTAAGTGAAATGGGCGAAATGTTGCTCAAATGAGCCCAGGGTCCATAGAGCTGAGTTACCTTACATTCATCTTTCAGGATAAGGCGAAACCCCCGTAAAGCCTTATCCTCCCTTAATATCCGCTGCAGAATCACCAATGTAAATGATAAATCCAATAATGGAATATTTTTAATATTGGAAACAATTAAACTTACTTTATTAATGTTGAAAAGAACGTAGCTCTGCTATAGAAACAAATATAGCTGCAATGTTTATACGTCAAAGTATAATTTTTTATTTACATTACCCTTTACGAATAATTATGCATATTTCGTAAATGAAGCTCCAGGGAGAACAGACTAATCCTCTTCTAATAACAACCATAATAGCTTTCTTTTCTGCATAGTCACCCTTTTCATCTCGTAGCTGTACGAAAATGGCTTCTGTTATAATTCTTTCTTAATTAGTCCCGTATAAAGGCTAATCCCTATTCTTGATGCTGGCGAGAAGAAATTATTAATAGGGTTGTTGCAGCGGAGGGTTGCCAAGGGTGAAGGGGACACCCCGCTGCTATCACTCCCGCAGGGTGCAAACGTTTCGTGTGAAAACAGAAAAAGCGGACTAGATACACAATGAAGTGCATTTCATTGTCTGGCCCTAGACCTTTATTAGTTCAGGAAGTAAATGCTTGTGGCATTCATTCCATGTGAGGCAATACATAGTGACTTAGTAGAATCAATAATTGTGTGTCACATATTGATTCAGTAGTGCTAAGGGCAAAGTAGTGTAGCAACAGTTTTCAAAGGGATGTCTTGCATTTTGAAAGCATTTCTCGCCGTATTTGAGCTGCTCAAGATCTGTTACAAAATAACTGCACTGAAATATCATTTTGATTCCACAGCTGTTTTTATAAGTATAGTGCCAAAGTGACACGTTTTTCCGAAATACGAAAGTATACCTAGAAGATTACATCGCAGTCTGGTCACTGTATCACCCTAGCAATACATCTTTAATTTGGACTAATTTAATTAACTCATGTTAAGTATAGTAAGTTGAGAAAAAATATCAAGCAAAATCTAGGCAAAAACTCCAAATGAAAAGCTTCCAAAAGTAAGGTAATCTTTCTTTATTGATACACAAAGGAAATGTACAACTTTAAAAATTGGTCACTTCTTGTACTTTAAATGTTGTGTTAAATTGAAAACTGCGATGTTAATATTACATTAATATTATACAAATATAATTATTTGTAACAAGAAACAAAAACATAAAAAAATAAAAGTTTTAACTCTTTTCTACATATATTTGCTGTTTTAATAGTTTCATTTATAGATTAATAACCCTGAGTAAATAGGAATTTAATAAAGAATATAACCATATTGTTAGTACGGTTTTAATTAATGGTTTTAATAAAGACTTTATACAAAATAAGATTGAAAATTTTAAATATTAAAAAATTGTTAATGATGGAAAGATACAGTCAGACTAAAAAATTCAATGCCATAGCCGGGATTTGAACCACGGATCTTCTGGTCTCCGTCCAGCCACTCCATCCATTGAGTTATTATGGCCAACGTTCTGATATAACATTAAATTCTCCAACTGACTCGTGTTTTCCCAGTAAACCACTTAGGAGTTCTCATAAACACATGAGACCTTAAGTTGCTGTAAGTACTTTAAGGACTGCGCTTTATAGTTAACCTTTATTAGGTCAATCAATGGAAATTAATTATTCTTCCACACTGGCCGTGTGTAGGCCAAAGTACACGTAGAAGTTCTCATAAACACGTGGTTCAAATCCCGGCTATGGCATTGAATTTTTCAGTCTGACTGTACCTTTCCCTACTTTAGCCTACACACGGCCAGTGTGAAAGAATAATTAATTTCCATTAAATGACCTAATAATAGTTAACTACAAAGCCCGGACCTTAAAGTACTTACATGTTGTAAGTCGCCATTAAAGTAGTTGTCTTATGTGTTTATGAGAACTCCTAGTGATTTACCGGTAAAAATGCGAGTCAGTTTGAGAATTTAATGTCATATCGGCACGTTGGCCATAGTAGCTCAATGGTTCGAGCGGCTGGACGGAGACCGGAAGATCCGTGGTACAAATCCCGGCTATGGGATGTTTGACTGTACCTTTCCATACTTTAGCCTACACACGACCAGTTTGAAAGAATAATTAATTGCCATTAATTGACCTAATAATGGTTAACTATAAAACACAGGCCTTAAAGTACTTACACGTTGTAAGTCGTCATTAAGATAGTTGTCTCATGTGTTTATGAGAACTCCTAGTGGTTTACTGGGAAATATGCGAGTCAGTTGGAGAATTTAATGTCATATCGGCACGTTGGCCATAGTAGCTCAAGGGTTAGAGCGGCTGGACGGAGACCTGAAGATCCATGGTTCAAATCCCAGCTATGCCATTGAATTTTTCAGTCTGACTCTATCTTTCCATACTTTAGCCTACACGCAGCCAGTGTGAAAGAAAAATTAATTTCCAACTGTTAATGATATTTCTACCCTTAAAAAATAAAAGGCGATTATAATTTTAAAAAAATTACTTACAATCCTTGGTTTAACAAACAATTTCAAAACATTTATAAAGAGTTTGGTATAACTTTGGTTCCTCCAAACAAATATAGTATTAAAAATTTACTACATTTCTCTAAAAAGGATGAAATTCCTGATAATAAAAAATCTGGTACTTATCAATTTAATTGTTTAGATTGTGATCAGGTTTACATTGGTAGGATGAAACGTGATTTGGAAACCAGAAAGAAAGAACATTTTCGTAACATTAAGTATAAACAAAGCGATAAATCGGCCATAGCAGATCATTTTTGGTCATTTAACAATGAAATAAATCCAGAAGTTAAATTATTATGACAATTGAATGTCCCGATAAACTTAATGGTTTGGGAAAATATATTTATTTTAAAAAATAAGCATCGTGTAATGCGTTTTGAAATACCAGAAATGCATTCTGTCCTTAAGCTTGTTTCGTTTTCAAATTTTGGTAGTACTGACAAGAACATATTAACATCTAGCGTTCGTAATGATGACGACAGCTTTGTTATTTCCGGCTGATGTGTAAAATTTTACATGAAATCACGATTCCGGACAATTTACAAGAAAATTATCATCATTTCTTATAAGATAAGTGAAGTTTTAAGTTATAAATTATTATATTTGTATATATTTGCTTGCTTCACTGTTAATAGCTCCACACTTTACGCATTTATTGTTGCTTTCTTTTTTTTACCGGACTTATCAAACGACCTGTGTACAAATCTTGAAGTTAAATTATTAAAACAATTAAATATCCCGATATATTTAATAGTTTTGGAAAATATATTTATTTTAAAAAATAAACATCGCGTAGTGAGTTTTGAAATACCAGCAATTCATTCTGTTCTTAAGTTTGTTTCGTTTTCAGATTTTGGTAATACTGAAAAGACATAACAACATAGTAACTACCTTAACGACGAATGTGTTTTCTCCCGTAGTTTTCCCTGACTGATGACACGAACAAAGGTTCGTGAAATCGATTCAACTTCAACTAATTCAGCTAATAAGAAAAATCGACATGATTTTTCTTAAGATAAGTACAGCTTTTTGTTTCAAATAGTTATATTTGTATAAATACTTGTTGCTCTACTGTAACTGGCTTCATTTACTACGTAATTACATTAATATATTTCTATTGTAATGTATAATTGTAACCCGGAGGTTGCTTGAATGTAACAGAGCAATATTATAGTGAAACAATCCTCCAAAAGTCATTCTCCAGACACAGACACAAGCAGACACTAAATTTTACCAGTAGTTGAATCTGCAGGCGTATATCAGTAAGCGAAAGCGAGCATTTGCCTTAATTATTGTTGACGTTCTTTCGTTTTATAAGCAAGTGGGCGGACAGAGAGAATAACTTCATCTCAAGGTAAAGAAAGCATTAAGAAATTCGTTGCGAGTTTTTACGACCTCGTAAAATATTAAAATATTCCGAGCAACGTCTTCCCCTCGCGCTTGAGTGATTAAGCCATACACCACTTAGGAGTAACTCCCCTTTATGTGTTGTAGGGTCCTACAACCCTTTCTCTTCTTATATTTAACATAGAATTTCTCTAAACGTTTGCTATTGTTCTTTTCGCGTAATGATCTATCGTGTCTTACAGCTAACACCGTTAAAGATGTCGATAGCTTGTTTGATATACCTGAATAATGTTCAACTATCCGTCGTACATCTACCCGCTACTACATCAGCCACTTTACTAATTTAATGGCAACGGCATTCATTCTTAACAGATCTAAAGAGCTTGGACGGTTTTATCTTCAGTGCTTGTGCAGGAATGTTTGTTATGTTTTTAAGAAACTTAATCCAAACTGAAGTAGATTGAGTTGGATCTTTAATTAAGATGATCAAATTTATAATGCTGCTGTAAGTGGTTATATCTTAAACATTAAAAGAGGGAAAATTTATTTTTATTTGTCGGGAAATCTCAAAAACCGCTCAACTTTTTTCAATTTCTGATATTTTACTTTCACAGGTTTCCTATGCCCACTACCTTTGTTTTAATTTAGCTTCTAAAACTATTTTTACAAAAGTTTATTTCTCTAATTCTATTAATCGACATAAAAGTTTAAAAATTGTTGTATTAAATATTTCACTGAATATGTGCCGACCTTTCCACACATCACTAGGAGAAAGAAAGAAACTGACAAACTGTTTTAAAACTTCATACCGTTAACAGCAAATGTAACAGAGATTAATTATTCTTTCACACTGGCCGTGTGTAGGCTAAATCGTAGAAACGTTGAGTCAGACTGAAAAATTCAATGCCATAGCCGGGATTTGAACCACGGATCTTCTGGTTTCCGTCCAGCCGCACTACCATTGTGCTACTATGGCCAACGTGCCGATATGACATTAAATTCTCCAACTGACTCGTATTTTCCCGGTAAACCACTTAGGAATAATTAATTTCCATTAATTAACCTAATAGTGGTTAACTATAAAGCCCGGGCCTTAAAGTACTTACAGCATAGTAAGTCGCCATTAAGGTAGTTGTCTCATGTGTTTATGAGAACTCCTAAGTGGTTTACCGGGAAAATACGAGTCAGTTGGAGAATTTAATGTCATATCGGCACGTTGGCCATAGTAGCACAATGGTAGTGCGGCTGGACGGAAACCAGAAGATCCGTGGTTCAAATCCCGGCTATGGAATTGAATTTTTCAGTCTGACTCAACGTAACAGAGATTGTTGATGTTACAGGGAAGGTATTTGAAATAAAACACTAATATTAAAAATATCTTCAGTTTTGGTTTAATAAGCTTCAGATTAAGTTTTAGGGTTTATCGGTTATATGAACAAATTTAAAATGTCTTCCGTATGAAGAGAAGTTTAAAAGCTGTTCTCGGAAAATTGAAGATATGCACATTGTAGTTTAAAATATTTTTGTCGAAGTCCATTGAGCAGTTGTTTTAGGAGAACTCAAAAATATTTAAAAGTTTTCCAAAGTGAAGGGAGAAGATTTTCTCAAAATGCTGGTTACATCTTTGGAAGATGCTGAACCAAAGTTTGGTACTTATTGGATATATATTTTATAGGCTGTTCACATGCAAACACAAATGGACCTTCTATTTCTTATTATTATTGTTGGTTGTTGATGGTCTGTGGTCGGTGGTGGTCGTCGTCGCTGTCGTCGTTGCCGTTTATTATTATTATTATTATTATTATTATTATTATTATTATTATTATTATTATTATTATTATTATTATTATTATTATTATTATTATTATTATTATTATTATTATTATTATTATTATTATTATTATTATTATTATTATTATTATTATTATTATTATTATTATTATTATTATTATTATTATTATTATTATTATTATTATTATTATTATTATTATTATTATTATTATTATTATTATTATTATTATTATTATTATTATTATTATTATTATTATTATTATTATTATTATTATTATTATTATTATTATTATTATTATTATTATTATTATTATTATTATTATTATTATTATTATTATTATTATTATTATTATTATTATTATTATTATTATTATTATTATTATTATTATTATTATTATTATTATTATTATTATTATTATTATTATTATTATTATTATTATTATTATTATTATTATTATTATTATTATTATTATTATTATTATTATTATTATTATTATTATTATTATTATTATTATTATTATTATTATTATTATTATTATTATTATTATTATTATTATTATTATTATTATTATTATTATTATTATTATTTATTATTATTATTATTATTATTATTATTATTATTATTATTATTATTATTATTATTATTATTATTATTATTATTATTATTATTATTATTATTATTATTATTATTATTATTATTATTATTATTATTATTATTATTATTATTATTATTATTATTATTATTATTATTATTATTATTATTATTATATCACTACGAGGGTCAGCTGATAAATCCCGGGTCTCACATGGAGATAGCGCCACCTGGCCAGTTTGACGGATAGCATCATATAGTTTAACTCTAGGCTAGCTTGCATTCATAGTTATAAAACAATAGCTTGTTTAGTTTTTGAATGACAGAATTTTAAACAAGACAAGTGTAGAGGTTTCACGAAAATGGACGATTGAGCAGTGATTAAATACTTCCATTTGGAAGGCTTATAAAACTATGGCAGTGCCTGTTATATCTTATGGAGCCGAGACCTAACCTTGAACAGAACTGATAAAAGAATAATTGACCACGGAGACGCCGAAACAGGCCTATCTGGACTATCTTGAAGGATGATGATGATTGATGATGATGATGATGATGATGATGATGATGATGATGATGATGATGATGATGATGATGATGATGATGATGATGATGATGATGATGATGATGATGATGATGATGATGATGATGATGATGATGATGAAAGGCTTAACACCTAAAGAAATCAAGGAAGAAATGGACAGTACTTTGAAAGACTCTACCCCTTCATATACAATGATTAAAAGCTGGGTTGTGGAGTTTAAAATGGGACGTACGAGCACTAGTGATGAGCCTCACTCTAGACGCCCTGTGGAAGTCACAACTCCAGAAATTATTGAAAAAATCCATCGTTTAGCACTGAAAGACCGCAAATTAAAGTTGTTTTGAGATAGCAGAGGGTGTAAGCATATCAAAAGAACGAGCAGGTAAAATTTTAGGTTATGTTTTGGGGTTTCACAAGGTCTGTACAAGATGGGTGCTGCGTTTGTTGACACCTGATCAATAGTTGCAAAGAAAAACTGTTTCTATTAAGAATTTGAAGCTCTACCGTAACATTCCCAGTGAATTTTTGAGACGGCTTATTGTCATGGATGAAAGTTGTATGCATCACTACACTCCAGAAAGTAAATCACAGTCAAAACAGGAGATTGCTCCTGGTGACCAACTCCAAAAAGAAAGGAAAAGTTAAAAAACAAGGTTATGGCGAGTGTTTTCTGAGACGCACTGGGAATTATTTTTATTGATTACTTAGTAAAGCGTAAAGGTATCACTGGTGACCACTACGCAAGCTTACTGCAACGTTTGAGTGATGAGATAATAAGAAAAAAACTTCATTTGGCAAAGAAAAAATCTTGTTTTTTCACGACAATGCTCCGACCCATCGCTCAGTTATTGATAATGATGGTGGTGGTGATGATGATGGTGATGATGATGATGATGATGATGATGATGATTAGATTAGATTAGATTGATTTGCGTTCAGTAGGTTCACTTGTAGCCAGAAAAGGCTGTGAACATTGAACATGTCCAGAGGTATAAAGTTTAATAGCATATATATGTACAAAAGTTAACATAAGACACATATTATAGCACACAGGCAATATGAACAATAATATGGAAAACAAAGCAGGGATAATTATATATGATACAAAATGAAACACTTCTTAAACCAGCTTTTACTTGGCTTATGCCAGTACGTCTCAACCTTTTTGCAATGCATACCATTCTTTATATTTATTAAATACATATACATTAAAAATAAACTTTCAACTTGCATCAAATATTTATAAGTAATGATTTGTCATTGGAATAGTTAGATACTACTTATAGAGCTACAGAAGCATTATCAGGATAATTTGTCATTCAGATAATCTTGTACAGAATAAAAATATTTTGGGCAAAGGTACTCTCTAACAGTTTTTTTAAAAGCACCGAAATTATTAACTTTTTTTTTAAGAACATTAGGAAGTGCGCCATATATTGTGGTAGTTTCATAATGCACACCTTTCTGGAAGCAAGAAAGTTTAGCACTGAGATAATGGATATTATACTTTTGTCTAGTGTTTATTTTGTGAATTACATTATTTGTTGCAAATAAGGCACGATTGCATACAAAGAATTTTAGGATCGAGAATATATACATGCAAGGAAGCGTTAATATCTTCAATTTTGTAAAAATATCTTTACAGGAGCATCTGGTGTGGGTGTTAGTAATGATTCTTCTAACCCTCTTTTGCATAAGAAATATTTTTTTTTTTTTTTTTTTTTTTTTTACTTTCTACTGAGTTGCCCCAAAATAATATTCCATATTCCATAATAGAGTTAAAGTATGCATAATATACTAATTTAAGTGTGTCAATAGAACTCACATTAACCATCCCTCGGATAGCATAACAGACAGAGCTGAGTTTAGGTAAGATATAATTTATGTGAGCTTTCCAATCTAAACATCTGTCCACTTGAAGGCCCAGAAATTTTATGCTGTCAATTTCTTCTAATAACATATCATTAATCCCGATTTCTATTTCAGTATGTAATGTACGACAGGTTATAAATTTGACCACTTTTGTTTTGTCTAGATTCACAGATTCGCTTTAAACCAGCATGACATACAGTTCAAAACATAATTCATTTTAATTATACACTCGTTTAAATTTGTACTGGTCACCAGGACACTAGTGTCATCAGCGAAAAGAACTGTACTTGCAATGTCGTTTATATAAAGTGAGAGGTCATTTATATAGATAAGAAATAATAAAGGCCCTAACACGGAACCTTGGGGTACTCCATGAGTTACTACTTTCCAGTTGGAAGTTTGTTCTTCATAACCAATATCACTGACAGCTACTTCAACACTCTGTTTTCTTTCATGTAGATATGATACAAACCATCTTAAATGTTCATTTTTTAGCCCATAGAATTCCAGTTTTGCTATAAGAATGTCATGATTAACACACTCTAAAGCCTTAGCTAGATCCCAAAAAATTCCACCCACATGTCTTTTATCATTTAAGGCAGTCAACACTTCATGTGTAAGCTTGTAAGTTGCATTATTAGTCGATATTCCCTTTCTGAATCCAAACTGATCATTGACAAGTATATTCTTATATTCAAGGTGTTTATACAGTCTGCTGAACATTATTTTTTCAAGAACTTTTCATGATGATGATGATGATAGTTGGCACTACAGGTCATGTAGGCTCTTGGCCTCCTTAACCAACCTCTTCCATTCTACTCAGTCCTCTGCCTTTCTTCTCTAGCCTTTAAACCCCAACTTTCTCAATGGGGAAAATGTGAGAATTAAAGTACGAATCGTTGGAACATTTTCCCTATTCGCCAGATCTAGCACCCACTGACTGCCACCTGTTCCTGAACCTCTAAAAAATTCTTGGAGGACGAAGATTTCACAGCAACGAGTTCATTGATGTGGTAAACAGCTATTTTGAGGACTATGATAAGTCGCACTATGGAGATAGTTTATTTAAATTAAAACACCGATATGACAAATGTATTAGCATTTCCGGAGATCATGCTGAGGAAAAAAAAAATTTAGGCTCACGACTTATCAGCCGATCCTCGTATTACGTCAAATGATTAATACAACAGTCCCACTACCTTTGATGTGTACTTAAGCTTTAGAAAAGGTTTAAATAACACTTTCACAGACCACAATGTACCTACGTCACAGTCAGAACCAGCTCAGAAACCCTGTCAATAGTTAATTAAGTCGTGATTGGGCCAATATCGAAGGCATTTATTTACCCAAATATGAGGGTTGAATGCTCCAGCTATCTATTTTATATCTTATTAAACTAGGGCAGCTTTGTAACCTCACAGAATTAGCTCAGCTATCCTCGCTATTGTTGTTTTATTAGTGCTAAACACAGTGGTATCCCACACAATAGCGAGCAACTAGTTCTCATAGCATCTGGTGTTGCCAAGGAGACCCTTTGTGGTTGAAGGGATGCTAAGCTATCAAAGGCACCGAATAAAGCATTCCTGGCAAATTAGATTTCCTCTGTGTGTACATAAAGGATCCTAGTGGTCATGGATAATATGAAAACAGAGAATATAGGTTAGTTCAAATTAATTGATACGTGTACATAATACTAATTACACAAGTAATGGTTTGTGTAACAATGTTTTAATTGTTTGTAATGGCACAAAGTGATATGCATTAATTACCACTAATGATGTAATATTACACGAGTTACGTACTATCTTCTATAGAATTTTAACATATTGTGTTTTACACGTCTACAGCCATAAATATTAAAATTAGGAAACAACAAATATAGATCTGTAATTATCTGTTCAAAGGCTAATAGTTTTTCTGTAATTTATTTTAGATTAACGAGTTATATGCCGATATCAAAGGTCGAGCAAGTATTATCCAATAACGACAAACATAATTTTGAAAGCTCTATTAAATTAGCCTAGGAGGCTTTGGAAAAATATAATAATGCAAGAACACGCCATTCTTTTTCTCTTCTACGTACTTTAAGTAAAATGGTATTGTATTACACGCGAGAATTCAAGATCGAAATTTCAAAATACGCGTGTTTTTAGACTCTGAATAAAAAAGAAAGAAAAAAAGAAAATAAGTTTATGTCCATGTGTGTACGTGCGTCTTTCTTTGTGTGTGAACAGCTTAACTCAAAAACCAAATTTCGGATAAATATCTAAATAACGTCCAGAAAGTAAGTTCTGTTTGGTAATAAAATTAAATTGTGTACAGATACAGAAACATTATTTATTGCACAAAATTCTACAACTCTTAAATTACTTTTCCACATAACTGCTAAAATTTTGCAGGCATTTGTCATAGCGAGGCACAAGTTTTTGTATACCTTCTTCATAGAAGTTTGCCGCCTGTGTCTTCAACCAGTTGGAAACATTTTCTTTCAGCTCTTCGTCATTATTGAAGTGTTGACCACGAAGGATAGATGTGATATGCAAAAACAGATGAAAGTCGCTAGGAGCGAGGTCAGGACGGTACGGGGGTAGTCAAACAGGTCCCAGCCAAATCCCTGTAGGATGTTTTTCGTTGCATTTGCAGTGTGTGGTCGTGCGTTGTCGTGAAGAAACACAACACCTTTTGACATCGCAAATTTGTAAATAAATTTCAATTGGTTTCACTTTCCTAGCATTCAGAAATGAATCACAGATCTGATTTCACAAGCGGCGGAATTTTCAATCAACTCCGACATTGTAAACAAGCACAACAAAGCGTACGTGGCTGACAGCAATCTCACAATGGCGCACGTTTCTTCTCCTTGATACAGCGCGTCTACTGTGCATATGCGGAACTGTGATAGCAGCGCTGCAGCGGAGATAAATTGAAACAGAACTTACTTTCTGGACGCTCCATGTATGTCTTCTAATTCCAAGGATGTGACACGAAAATACTCAAGAAAATTTCATCCTTGCACAAAAAAATTGTGTGTGCTTAAGACCACACGACAAAAGTGAAAACTTAAAAACTATTCATTACAAATTATTCTTAAAATGATTTTAAAACATTTAATGTTGACACTTACTCTTGCGCAAAGAGGCCAGCTGCGAGCTAAACATTTCATGCCTTACGCTAAGTGTACTTGCAAATGAAAATACTCTGAAACAACTGAATGACCACGGACTTGCAACCGTGTGAAGAGGGTTATACTTAATGATGTATAAAGGAAGTAAAACAAATCACATAATATACTGTTTTACATGTATTTTATTTTTATATTAAAATACATGCTATTTCAAATCATTTTTTATATTTTGTTTCTTGCTGATACACATATTTCGTTGCCCTTTATTTTTAATAAAAATACAAGTTCATACATATGTTATAACATAATTATATGATATTCATTTGCTTATTTGCATATTTTTGAATACACGAAAATGTTTGGTTACGTATAAATTTTACACATGTTATTACATATCCGTACCTATACTCACTACTCCATATTTTACTACACGTTCGTACATATTTTCATACATATTTTATGATATGTCATATTCATTTCAAACGTTTTGTCACAATTAATACTGATATTAATAAGTTTTCAATTCAATTCAATTTTTCAATTTTATAATTATTTTATTCTCCAAAAATAAAAATACAGTAAAATTTCAAAATGAGAAGAAAACAGAACAATTTAACAAACAAAGATATATCATTATGCAATATATAAATGTAAAACTAGAAGAAGAAAGAAAAACAAATGACAATTCGAATCATTTATTGCATATGAGGTAATAAGTTTACTATCTTTATAGTTTCTCATCCTTCAGATACAGGAAGTATTGAAATCGCCAAAAATGTTCAACTTTGATTTTTTAATGTTTCGTGGCATTTCTTAGGGTGTATAATAAAAATAATAAAAAACTTAATTGTGTATAAATTACTCTAGTGAATTTTGCCCTGAGTGGCCTTCATCTGCATCATCATACTCTAAAAATGAAATTATAGGTTTATGGTAACTAAAATATGAAATGAATATTTTTGAATGAAATCTGTTTCCTAAACATCTAAACAAAACTCCGTCAATTGTTCCATATTTCGTCGTACTTTCATTAGGATCATTTGACATATTTAAATTTAATGTTGATTTCAAATAACGAATGAGTATGGGGGGATTAGTTTGGATTGAGCCGACTAGAGCCGACTTCACCGGAATGAGCATCATATATTCCAGCGTGACGGCTCAGTTTAATTCACTACCCACAAAAAGTGCTAAACGCTCCTAAAGAAGCTCTCACTTAAAAAAAGTACGTGTTGCACCACTTTTATTTTCTTTTTTTTGTGTAATTTATGTCCTCCAACGTTAAGTCATATCGGACGATGAATGAAATGGGTGAAATGATGCTCAAATAAGCCCAGGGTCCATAGAGCTTAGAATTGCCCGACATTCGTCTATCAGGATAAGGAAAATCCCCGGAAAACCTTGTCCAGGTAACGCACCCTGATTGAGATTCGAACTCGGGACCTCTTGAACGTGAGGCAGACACCGAGGCGGGCGAGCTGAGCCATGGCCGAGTTATTAGACCGCTTGGCTCTCACCAAGACGCAAAGTGATATTTGTGGTGGACAAAATGGGGCTGGGACGGGTTTTCTCCGGGTCCTCCGGTTTCCCCCGTTAGCATTCCACCAATTGTCCACGGCCACGCCGTGGCTCAGTGGTCAGACCGCTTGGCTCTCACCAAGGCGACCAGAGTTCGATCCCAGGCGACCGCAAAGTGAGATTTGTGGTGGATCACACGGTGTTGGGGCGGGTTTTCTCCGGGACCTCCGGTTTCCCCCGCGATCTCATTCCACCGGTGCTCCATCTTCATCTCATGCATCATCAGTGTCACCGCCTGCGGTGCCGTATGTAGTAAAAGCGGGCGTTAAACACTACACATTTCATTTTCCAATTGCTCCATCATCTTTCCGTTCATTCATCTCCCCTCATATTTCATCCACTTCCTTCACCTTAACACCAGGCATTGGGGTAATCATCCGTATCGGATTTAAGCTATTTTCATGATAAATGAAAATACCTCTTGAATTTTCTGGGAATAGTTTCTGAATTCATCTTCATTCTGAATTAATTTTGCATAACAGATATTCAAAATCTGACCGCCTCCGTAGCGTAGATGGAAGCGTGTCTGCCTCACGTTCAAGAGGTCCCGAATTCGAATTTCGGTCAGGGTGAGTTACCTGGATAAGGACTTTTTCGGGGTTTTTCCATGTCCTGAAAGATGAATGTAGGGTAACCTAAGCTCTGCGGGCACTGGGCTCATTTGAGGATCATGTCACCCATTTAATTCATCGATACCAACGCTGAAGGACGTAAATTAGAACAAAAAATATGAAAGGGTAGAGCCAGACTCAAAAATTCAATGCCATAGCCCGGATTTGAACCACGGATCTTCTGGTCTCCGTCCAGCCGCCCTAAATCATTGAGCTACTATGGGCAACGTGCCAATATGACATTAAATTCCCCAACTGACTCATGATATATATATATATATATATATATATATATATATATATATATATATATATATATATATATATATATATATAAGGGCGCTCAACTTCGGCGGTCATCAGCGCCCTTTAAAAAACTAGTCATGGCAAAAGCCGGATATAAAACTTTCTAAAAACTATACAAGTGTAACAAAACCTATTAAAAATACACGTACATAAAAGAAATCAATCAAAACCTACTAAAAATTTCGTTCACCTTTTTCACCTTTTTTTTCACCTTTCCACCGATACGGGTCTCCACGCACGGCCTACACGTGGGTGGGCCTGTTGACCGTCTCCCTCAACCACGAAGAGGAGCCCACACGAGGGAGACTGTTGGCTCGGGACCCCGGGTGCACCAAACCCGTACCTACCGAAGTAGGCCCCTGGGGGAACTGACTCGTGTTATTCCCAGTAAAGCACATAGGAGTTCTCCTAAACATATGAGACAACTACCTTAATGGCGACTTACTATGTTGTAAGTACTTTTAGGCCCGGGCTTTATAGTTCGGACCACTATTAGGTACAATTAATAGAAATTAATTGTTCTTTCACACTAGCCGTGTGTAGGACGCACTATGAAAGGCTAGAGCCACACTGAAAAATTCAATGCCATAGTCGGGATTTGAACCACGGATCTTCTAGTCTCCGTCCAGTCGCTCTTACCCTTGAGCTACTATGGCCAACGTACCGATATGACATTAAATTCTCCTACTGACTCGTGTTAGATTGTATTAATACTCGTGTAGGTATCAATTGTACCTAATAGTGGTCCGAACTATAAAGCCCAGACCTTTAAGCACTTACAGCATAGTAAGTTACCATTTAGGTAGTTGTCTCATGTGATTATGAGAACCTCTAGTGGTTTACCGGGAAAAACACGAGTCAGTTGGAGAATTTAATGTCATGTCGGCACATTGGCCATAGTATCTCAATGGTTTAGAGCGGCTCGATGGAGACCAGAAGATCCGTGGTTCAAATCCCGGCTATGGCATTGAATTTTTCAGTCTGGCTCTACCCTTTCATAATGCGTCCAACACACGGCTAGTGTGAAAGAACAATTAATTTCCATTAAAAAATAGTCGTCAACTTACAACACAAAAATGTAGATATTGTTAAAGTACATGGTTAATGTCAAGTTAGTATATCATATTTACAGATATCTGCTGTGAAGGGTGCCAGCAGAAGCTCCAAGTTTTGTTACATAGCTTCAAATAATTCTAATGAAATCTAATGTTTTATTTCCATACTTAAACTTTCGTTTTGTAATATTTCATGAAAGTGAACCAGTCATTTGCAGAGCAATAATAAATTCAAACTGGCCTTATATCAGTAGCAAATAGACCCATTAAATGGACTGAGAACTTCATTATGACGTGCATTAAGCTGGTGATATATGCAAGAATCGTGATGGACATTTGTCGACAATGAGGGGTTAGGAAGTTTTCCTTACCACCTACCACACAATTATGTATCAACACAATTTCTGTATATGTTACCCTGTTCCAGACACTGTCGACAGGTGATTAATTCCTCTGTTGTCCGGTAGGGGCGCCGACTGACTTGGTAATCACTCTTACATATGTGGGAGGTGGCCACCTGTGTGTCCACTCATTATAGTTACATGTTACCTTTTATATTCCCCCCTAACGTATCAGTAACACCCTGTCTGTTGACAGCAATAGGCGTAAGAAGCCAAACTGTGCACCATTTGGAGGAGTAGCCCTGCTTTTGTTTTAGCAAGTGCTGTATTCATATTGTGATTTTAACTCAACTATTGAAATTCTCAAGTAACACAAATCCGATGTGATATATTCACATTCACATGACTCTATTCTTCTACATAAAATTTTTAAAACAAATTATTCTTGTTAAGCAATTTTCAGTACAGATTTCGTAGAACGAGGGTGGTCTGAAAACTTTCCGACCTAATAAAGATACAAGACATTTTTTTCAGATTTTTTTTCCAGCATAGTCTCCTTGTAGTACTACACACTTCTCCCAGCGATGCTCGCATCCCTGTAACCCGTCCAAACAGTACTCAGCGTTTTCCTCTGCAAAATAATTGTGCACGAAGGTGACTGCCTCTTCATTTGACGAAAATCTGTGTCCTCCGAGCACAATTTTCAGATAAGGGAACAAAAAGAGGTCGCTTTGGGCGAGATCTGGTGAGTAAGCCGGATGGTCAAGCAGTTGAAATCGTAATTCGTGAATTTTCGCCATTGCAACCGCTGAGGTGTGAGACGGTGCGTGGTCTTGGTGAAACAGGATTTTTTTTCTACAAATGTGGCCGTTTTTCCGCAAGTTCTGCCTTCAGCTTGTCAAATAATGATGCATAATATGCCCCCGTAATGGTTTTTCCTTTTTGAAGATAATCGATTAAAACAACTCCATGACTAACCCAAAAAGCACTCGCCATCAATTTCCCAGCTGAAAAATACAGTTTTTTTTTTTTTTTTTTTTTTTTTTTTTTTGTTTTTTAAGGAGCAACCGTTTGCCCCTTTGCAGTCCACTGTTTGGACTGTATTTTTGTTTCGGGCGTATAATGATGTATCCAAGTTTCACCTACAGTAATTAATCGACGCCAAAACTCGGATTTATTGCGCTTAAACTGCGCCAACAGAGCATTGATAATGTTAATTCGAACACATTTTTGATCTTACGTGAGCAAACGTGGCACCCAACGCGCGGACAGCTTATTCATGTCTAAATGTTGATCTAATATATGACAAACACATTCATTTAGCATGTTTATAGCTTCTGCTATCTCTCTTACTTAAATTCGGCGGCCGTCTAGCACAGTTTGCTGAACTTTGACGATGTTTTCGTCGGTAGTTACACTTTTTGTACATCCCGAACGTTCATCGTTTCCCAAGCTCTTACGCCCACGTTTAAATTCAGTTGGCGAAAATTTCACTGTGGTAAATGATGATGCAGAGTACCCATACACAGAATCCAACTGATCTTTGATTTGCGTAGGCGTATTGCCTTTCGAAAACAAATATTTAATGACAGCTCTATACTTGATTTTCTCCATTTTTATAAAAAAAACACTCACATCAACTCACTCAAACGACTGTCACATAACAACTGAGCGTCGAAAATGGCTGAAACTTTGGTGATGAACAACGAAATTCACTAGCTTTTATTTACGAGTGCTGCCATCTTCATGATGAGGTCGGAAACTTTCAACTTTCATCTCGTAAGTATAAAAACAATTCATAGATTACAGCGATAGATTTCTAAACCGGAACTAAGATCTGGACTGGACTACTCTAAGGGGGGGATTCGGCACGGAGGTCCAAACTTGATCTGTTGCACCTATTTCTCCAGGTGAGGGAAGAACTATGAGGGGAGAGGAAACCGAGGATGGCCGCCCCAAGGAGTCACGACAATGCAGGAGGCAGGGTCCCTACACTTTACCAGTTGAAAACTCCCCGGCAGGTCAGTACAACCGCATCCCATGCTAGTATAATAAAATAAATAAATAAATAAATAAAATAAATAAAATCTGAAAATCTAATCCCGGTACCTAATTTCTTATACCGGGACATGATTTCCAAATTCTAATTTATTAACTACCACATAAATACAAAAATACAATTTAAACAATCATTTTTCAGATAATAAAATAAAAAACAAAAATTAAAAAGAAAAAAAAATTAAACAAATACAAAAACTACCAATTTAAAAATTTACGATTTAACTAATAAAAATTTACTGGAATCCAGTATACAAATAACTGGCAACCAGCTACAATTACAATTACCCATGCTAGTATAGTACAGAAACGACACCGCCAGATGGGATTCGAAGAGGGAGACCGTCCTACCAGAAGAGAAAGTTTTACCAAGGTCATAACATCCTGCCATGCAACGCCGAGACATCCACCGACACTTCTACCCTGAAAGAGACCACCAGATGAGAGATGACATGAAATGATAATGGAAATGAAATGGAATGATAACAAATTCGGGGGATGTAATTAACCTGCTGATCCGGCAAAACCCATGAAAAACCCCATGATTCAGGTAGGTCGGCCACAGGAATCGAATCTGGACCTCACGAATGCAGGTCACAGACCAAACCTGGGCCATACCGCTCGGTTTACTAAGGGCATGCTCCTTGTGTTACTACAATAAATATGAGTAACGACTTACCACTTTCAAACAAGTTGAAGCATTTGAGAATTCAAACTTATAACAAAAATTATATCGGAAATGTTTAAACCAATAAACATTTATGATACAAATTCTGTGTTTTACCAAGATCCACATATTTTGAGTCCGTTACATTTAAGTAATTTAGAATGAAGACAGGCTATTCCCAGGAATTTAAGGTATACTCTTTATTTTTTCATGCAAATATCTTAAGGATACACATCTGTGAAAATTGGTCAAAAAGTACAAATAATGAGAAAAATATTTTGGCCTAATTAAATAGAGTAATCGGTGTACTTCAATTTCCTATTATTTTTAATGCCATACAACCCTTTACAATTGTGGCATATGAGTATTTAACTGGGTTACTGTAAGTGGACGTCACTTGTTTTGGTGACTTTCTCGTGTTTTTAATTTTCAGCACTCTTCAGAACATAAATTGCTCCACACAATGCAACTTTCATAGAAACTTGACAAATTTTGTGCTTGGATAAAATCAGTACCAAAGGAAATTGATCAGATGAATTTTTTTATAATATCACCAGTGTTTTTTGCAATTAAATAATAAAGCACACATTTCACAAGCAAATATTAAAATTTTATTAAAGGGAGAATTGAATAATTTTTAAGCCTAAACCAAGGGTCAGATTAAAATTCCATCTCCTAGATTTACTAATAATGTATTTATGAGTATATATGCAAAGTATTATTCCTCTGAAACTAAAATTGCATCATGTGGAACAATTTAATCAAATGACAATAAAACATGACAGTTTGTTTCATCAGGATGGTGCCACTCGCCATAATGCAAACGATACCATGGAAATGTTAAGGGGATATTTCATTAATCAGAAGGTCTTGAAAAAATTATAGCCTCCAGTTCCCCCGATGTTACCTCTCCAGATTTCTTTCCGTGGGGTTATTTTTGGGGAAAAGTGGCAAAAGACGCAATTTCTAACTGGATTGCCGAAAGAACAGCAGCAACATTAAAAAAAAAAAAAAAAAAAAAAAAGGTAATGGAACATGCGTTATCGATTGGAATGGTGTTTACAAGAAAAGGTTGTCATTTTTTAACACTTGCTGTAAAACATTAATGCGGAAAGTGTTTTGCAGCGTGTGTAATGTGTTTGGAAGAAAAACAGTGACTGATTTCAGCAGCTGCTGTGAACTGGGACGTCAAGAAATAGTGTACTGACATATCAGTGTAGTTATTGTACTCAGAGACTGCAAAATTCTACGAAATTGGATTCAAAATTGGTTTCAGGTATGTAAAGATAGGTGCAACAAATGTGCATTACCATTCAATTTGTACGGGGGCTGTTCAATAAATATTGATCACAACTTTTTTTGAAAATGTACCTTTTACTCATCCTCATAATTTTGATGTTCTTCTCAAAAAAGTCTCCCCTGAATGCGATGCACTTGTCCCAGCGTTTCTGCCAGTCTTCAAAGACATGCTGGAAACCATATTTGAGAGGTACTTCAAAATTGCCTCCGCAGCCTTCACCACTGCTTCTGATGCTGGATAATGCCTCCCACGAAGGTGTTTCTTCAAGTTAGGGAATAGAAAAATGTCACATTGGGGCTAAATCCGGACTATAGGGAGGGTGAGGGATGCATTTCACGTTGATTTTTGCAAGATATTCAGCAACAACATTGGCAATATGCGGCCGTGCATTATCGTGGTGCAGCATCCAGGCTGCTTCACGGAATGTAGGCTTTGCGCCTGATATGGTCTTGCAATGTTTCCAGGACATCGCTGTAGTATTGTCCAGTTACTGATGTGTGTGCAGGTACAACATGCTGATAAACCATTCCATGAATATCGAAGAATGAGATGACCATATCTTTCCCAGCATTGCCCGCCTCGGTAGCGTGGTGGTAGCATGTCTGCCTCACGCTCAAGAGGTCCCGAGTTCGAATATGGGTCAGGGTGAGTTACCTGGATAAGATTTCTTCTGGGGTTTTCCCTTATCCTGAAAGACGAATGTCGCGTAACTCTAAGCTCTATGGACCCCGGGCTCATTTGAGGATCATTTCACCCATTCCATTCATCGTCCCATATGACTTAACGTAAATTAAAAATAAGAAGCTTTCCCAGCAGAAGCAACCACTTTTGCTTTTTGCGGCGTTGGTGATGAAGGAGACTTCCACACTGAGCTTTGCTGTTTGCTCTCAGGATCAAAATGATGTAGCCAAGTTTGAAAGTATCTCTGGATCTTCCTCTAACATCAACTTTAACTGCATGCAGACCTGTATGCGAGTGTCCTTTCGTTCGGGAATCAACAGTCTTGGAACTCATCGCGCACAAACACGTCTCATGTGTAATGCTTCTGTCACCAACGTGTAGGTGGCACCCACTGAAATGTTCAGTATTTCGGAAAGTGATCTTAAGGTAATTCGTCGATGTGTTAATGTTTTCTTCCGTAAGAGCAGTAACTGGAGTACCGGGTTGACCTTCGTTTGAAATTGATTGTCTCCCCTCTTTAAACATGTTAAACCACCTTCGAGCTGTGCCGTGGGGAAGAACAGGCTCTTCATGGGCCTCTTGTAACATTGTATAGGCCTCAACTGAAGGTTTGTTGAGACGAAAGCAGAATTTCAAAGCCGCATATTGTACCTCGCGTGTTACCTCCATGCAGCGGTAGGCGATACTGAACATGTCTGAACTTGCCTGGTTCTGACAGGTGGGAACCAGGAGTACCAACAATGAAACTACTAGGCTGTGTTTCTTTCACATTAAGCTAAGAGAATATAAGAAGATTGAATTTTAGTGCGATAAATTATGACCGTAAAAAATTATGATCATTCTTTATTGAACAGCCCTCGTATCTTCTTCTTCTTCTTCTTCTTCTTCTTCTTCTTCTTCTTCTTCTTCTTCTTCTTCTTCTTCTTCTTCTTCTTCTTCTTCTTCTTCTTCTTCTTCTTCTTCTTCTTCTTCTTCTTCTTCTTCTTCTTCTTCTTCTTCTTCTTCTACCTCCATGGGTTAGGCTATAGCCTGTTCCGGTCTCACATCGATCCATCTTTTCTAGGTCGTCCTATTGATCCTCGTCCTTTCGGTTTATATTCCATTATTTGTTTAGGGATTCTCTCTGGAGTCATTCTTCCTAAATGTTGGAGCCAATTTTCTCTATATTTCATTAATTTTAATAAAACAGAATTGATATTTAATTCATTTCTTATGTCTTCATTTCTAAGATGATCTTCTCTTGTACATCCCTTAACAGATCTTAGGAAACGCATTTCTGCTGCTTGTATTTTACTAAAATCTTTGTTTCTTAATGTCCATGTCTCGCTTTCATATAGCAAGACAGGGAGTGCCATGACAGAATAACATTTTAATTGAGTTTCTCTTCTTGTTTTACCTATTAGTGTTCTCTTAATTATTCCAGTTGCTGTTGGGAACTTACTTATTTTCTCAGTCTCACAGCTCTCGTTTGTCAAATAAAAAATAAAAGGTAATAAATTCTCAGTCCGGGAACTTTACGAACACCCTGTATTATATGTACGTGTTACAGAAATAAAAATACCTCAGGCATCATAGAGAACTAAAACTAAATGTAAGAGTGAGGTTCCAAATTTTGTTTCCTTTCTGCTGTAAACTTTAATGAAACAAACAAAATTACTTTTCTTTGCAGAGCTGCGAGCGTGATTACTGTTAGAAAAACTGCAGATAAATTATTAGGTGCTGCAGAAACTTAATGCGTAAAATTTCTATCTGAAGCACGGTGTATTGTAAGCAATGTCAAGGGCAAAAACGACAGTAAAGTTGATGATAACCCGTTCCCAGTAGCACAGCAATCATGTACCGTCACCCGTTTTTTGCGCCAGACCCGAAATTGCCGTTCATTAATATATAACGAAACAGATTACCTCTTGCTACTGCAGCATTATGCTCTTGTTGATGTCGATGCTATAATTTTCCAGTCAACATTCGTGTTCCTTTTTTTCTTCCCCTCTCCATTTCCTTTTGTTCACCTTCGTTCTTTGGCCACACGTCATTTCCCCCTCCCCTGTTCCTTCTTCTGCACATTTCGTGTCATTTAGAACGGATACAAAAACAAACTCGACCGACGACAATAATAAATAATGTATTCCTCTGGGTATATTATCTTCACTTGGTTCGAAAGGCCACAACATACCATTAGACGTACACAGTTAGAAGGCATGGGTAGAAAAGAAGGATGGCGGATGGAAAAAACACAAGTAGAAAAATTAGGAAAACAAAATGGGTTTCGAATGGGATGTTCCTGTTCAGACTGCATATTTGTAATAGAGCAGATCGTTCAAAAGGATGACAATTCAATCTACAAACATATATTATTTATCGAACATGATAAAGCATTTGAAAGGGTATTACAAAGAAAAGTTCTGGAAATAATGTATAAAACGATTAGCCAGAACACCTGATAAAATTAATTCAAAGTTTATACTGTGCAACTCATAGGTATATCAATCAATAATAGTGACAAGAAAATTAAAATAAATGAAGGTGTCCATTGTCCCCGGCATTAAGTATACATAATGACGATGTTCTAAGACAATGACAACACTTAAACGTACGTTTTATTATAAATAACACCACACCGTTTGCAGACGATCAAGTAATATTCAGCAACACAACTACAAAATATAGCAGTACACAAATTAGAAGGAATACCCAGTAATTACAAGATGAGAACTTCAGCCCGCCTCGGTAGCGTGGTGGTAGCATGTCTGCCTCACGTTCAAGAGGTCCCGAGTTCGAATCTCGGTCACCGTGAGTTACCTGGAAAAGTTTTTTCCGGGGTTTTCCCTTATACTGAAAGACGAATGTCGGGTAACTCTAAGCTCCATGGACCCCGGGTTCATTTGAGCATCATTTCACCCATTCCATTCACCGTCCGATATGACAATGTTAGAGGACGTAAATTACAGAGAAACAAAAGAAATGAGAATTTCAGAGACGAAAACAAAAGAAAGGGCGCTCCAAGGGACAAACCAATATGTAAAAGAGTAATATATAATAAAATAATAGAACAGGTAAATAATTCTAAGTATCTGGTGTTTAACGTATCCTACACTGTCGAAAGAGTGATATTGAGATAAAAATAATCAGATTCTATAGCATGTATGGAAGATTAAGAACAACATTGAGAAACAAAACATTAACAGCAACTTAATTAAAATTCTATAAAACTATGGCAGCTTCCATATTAACTTACGTCTGTGAGAACTGGACACTTATACGATCAGATAGAAGAAAGATAGAATCAGCGGAAGTGAAATTCTTACGTTCTGTAGCGGGATATTCAATTTTAGTTTAAAAAAAAGTAAAAAACATAATGAGGACATTAGAACAGAGTTAAACATATTCAACTTAAACGACAGAATAAATAAAATAAGAAATAATTGGATAGAACACATAGGAAGGATGCCACAAAAGAGTTTACTAAATATATTACTTCAGTACCAAACTAAAGGTAGAAGTAGAGTTGGACGCCCGTGCGTCAGATAGATAAACTCGATCTCTTGATGTGGAAACGGGTCAAAGACCTATATCCAAGAAGCAGAAGAAGAAGAAAATATCAGAATAACATATAATAATGTGTGAAGGACGGTATTTAAGTACATAGAAACTAGAAACCAATTACAACACGTCATACTAACACTTTTGTGAGCTATATGTAAATGAATAAAATGTGATATGTTGTAGTCATATTACTTTCTCTACTCATGTACACACTATTCTTACAAACGTTTATTTCTTTGTTTCCATCATATTAATGGTTGTATACATTTTCTGAAATTATGTTATTACTTTTTTAGCTGCAGTGGAAATCTCGGAAAACAATAGGATACCTTCTGCAGGTTCTACTCTCTATGTATAGCCAAGAGATAAACAAATGAATAATAACGACTGGAAGTATTGGACAATTCAAACAAGGAATATCTCTGAAACTGCTCACTACACAAAAACCGTATTTGACATAACTTGTGCGTTTTAACGAAATTTACATTCACTATTGTAACACTTTGTCTATTTCTTACACTTTATCAGTTCTTTAAAAGTCATTCAGAATGAAAATTGTAGACATTGCAAAGAAGTGCAAGCTATACATACATTTCGTTTGCATAAAAATATGAAACATTTTCTAAAAAGTTTCATAAAGAGTAGCCTAGGGTGCGGAGATTTTTTAAAAAATCTGTGACACATCGTGAGATAATGTGGAATTAAAGTTTGGTATTAACGGTCTTTTTTTACACACACACACACACACACACACACACACACACACACACACACACACACACACACACACACACGCAAAAACGCACACACAAGCAAACTCACACACAAACACACGCACACCTGCTTTCCTAAGGTCCAGGTTGGATTCCCGTGGCTGACCTACCTGACCCATGGGGTTTTCGGGAATTTCCCGTGTTGCCAAGCGAATGCTGGGTGGGTTAATTATATTTCCCAAATTTCCTATCTTTCCATTTTTCCCGTAGGGGAGGGGATCCATCGGCTTCAGCTGCCGTGGTGTGGGCACCGCGGACCCTTAGCACTCGTGGTACCTCTGAAGTTAAAGTCTGTTTAGTTAACTCATGTGCACGTCGGCCGCTGCCTTTGACGAACCCTTATAATCATTTTACAACACTGACCCTCCTTCTCCCAGTCCTTTCTGCAAGATTGCCACCTTTCTCGATACGTCCAGGGCATCGTACGAGGTTTCGTCTAAATAAATTATGCCCATTACTGCAAAACTTTCTTAGTTTTGACTACATATATCGCCAAGCTACAATTCTACTGGATTCCATAGTAACCCTTATCTTATTCAAAGTGCGGTATTTGAAACCCAGCTCCTTTAGGAGGCCGCGTAAGGTGCAGTGCCCATAAGGAAAATCACAAATTTCTACGAAATTTGCAACCAATTCGTCTAAGGTGGAAGCTCTCCCTTTTGCATAGAATCTATAACTGTCTCGACGAATTAAATCGCATGTGAAATTATCTACTTTAAAGAAACGTTTCCTTTTGTTTTCACACTTGATCGGCGTCTTTGGTATTCCTTTCCTCACAATATTTCTTACTGTATTTCTGCGAATACCCAGAATTTATCATCAGGTTCATTGCACGACCACTTACCAAGATTATTTTTCAGCACATATTTATGTGTGTTCAAAACAAGCGCTTGACTTTGCTTAGAAACAGTTCCCGTTATAACTTTGTCTTTTTGAGGTTTTTCCAGTAATATAACTCGGCACAGTTATTCACACTATTGTCATCATTTTGATTATTTTCACGTGACTGAAAGTTATCTACTACTTCATTTGCATTTACCACTGCATTTCCCTCCCACGGTCTCCACATCGTGACACACAACGAATTTCTGCACGTAATGAAACAGATCAACTGGAAGTTGGAACTTTGGCAACTGAGACTCCACGTGGAGTAGACATGCGACTGTCATTTCAAGAAAATCGGGGTTGCTATTGGTCCTCAACGACAGTGTTCCACTTCTGAAGTGTGGAGAGAGATTTATGACGGTCATTAGTGGGCGGGAGGGTGAGTTCCCATTGAGGGGCAAAGTGCACACGCGTTCACTAAACAGACTCTACTAGAGGAACCTCTGGCCGAACTGCCGACCTCCTCCCGTCGGGGAGTTGTTCGGATTGGGTTGGACTCGAGGGGGCAGTGTGTTTCCGACACCCGCGGGAGATCGGGTACCTCCGGCTAGGCTACGGCCGCCCGGAGGTTGTAGAGGGTTGCCTCATACGTCCCGGGTACTAGTCTGTAGAGCTAGTAGAAGGTGTTCTAGATCACCAGGCGGCCCCAACGAGGTTTTCGGTAGTCTTCCTTGCGGGGTTGACGCGCGTAAGTGGTGTATCTACTTCCATCCCGCCTTGACTTTGTTGTCGACTGGGTGGCGACTTTTTAAGAAATCAAGTATTGCCCAATGGAAAGAGCCCTGGAATATACATCGGTTCCGGGTTGAAGGAGGACAGGGTCTTCGCACCTACAGGTCCAGGAGTGATTGGGTCGAACAGCTGCACTTAACTGTCTTTCCATTTCATCTCCATTATCATTTCACTTCATCTCTTGTCTGTCTCCATCTACTGATGTCAGTCCCCTTAGGAGAGATATACCTGTAGGCGAAGAGGACATTTCAAATTTTGGGAAACAGCATTTCGTAGTTTCTAATAGTAATTAAAGCTGTAGTAGAAACTTAGATTGGAATTATATTATTCTAGTAAAAGTAAAGTAGATAGATAGATTACATTAGTAGACTTCTAAGGTTAGTGGAATCCAGTAACCTATAGGTTTAGTTAATTGCACGCTTTGATAACACTCTGGCTTCATCCCCCCCCCCCGGGGGCCTACTGCGTTAGGTACGGGAATAGGCGATGCCGCGGTCCCGAGCCACCCTGACATCTTCGATGTGGGTTCCTCTTAATGGTGAGGGGTCAGATGAAACACCCACCTAGGTGTAGGCCGTGCATGGAGACCCGTATCAGTGGAAAGGTTTGTCCTGGTGGTTGAGGGATGCGCATCTGAACTCGTTCCAGTCTTCTTCTAGTTTCGGGTAGGGTGCGCATTTCCAATACACTACTTTGGTTTCTGCTTCGCCTAAACGGGAGGTTAGGGACCAACCCGCCCCTAATCAATCAGCCAGGTACTGTTCCGAACTCCAGGGTGATCCCAGTGGGATGATCCCTTGATGTTACTTAAGGTAGCAAGCAGTCTATGTCTGTAAAATGTGCAGGCTATGAAATTGGATTTGAAAGCTGAAGAAACGTAAAAATAAAGTTTACATAGATTCCAGAAAGCGGGCTATTACATATATAGTT
Source organism: Mantis religiosa (assembly GCA_030765055.1). NCBI lineage: Eukaryota > Metazoa > Arthropoda > Insecta > Mantodea > Mantidae > Mantis > Mantis religiosa. Next base: position 33,941,788 of record CM060956.1, read on the forward strand.
TTTTTTTTTTTTTTTTTTTTTTTTTTTTTTTTTTTTTTTTTGCTTGTTCTCCTTTGGAACATACTGAAGGTGTTAACTCGTTATCTTTGGTTTTATTATCATTACATCACGCACACATTCACACTCTCATTTATACTTCCAGACTCTGGGGAAGATGGGGAATTATCTTGGTCGGAGAAAAATCCCCACCTCTACCGCCGGGAATCGAACCCGGGACCCCTAGCACGGTAGGCAGCTGCTCTACCGACTGAGGTACGGGGCCAGCCATATATAGATCTTATTTTATTTTTAAACAATGATAAACTAAAGTTGAGCAGCTAAAATGCTAATCGTAGAGGTGTCTTGGGACGTACGCAAAGTCCATAACCCTAGCGCGGTCTTATGCCAGTACAGTCTACCGATAATCGGAACGGTAAAACGTCTATGCAAGATACCAGAAGTAAACAAGCGAATTTAAGAATAAGTTTTTTTGTCAACACATCTTAGTTTCTACTTATGTGTTGTCAAACCTTAAGATGCTTAGGTATCCGCATTTAAAATGCCATTTTCGCTTTCTCCACTACATATTTACAGTAAGTAGAGGAAATATTGCTTTCCAGTCAAAATCTGCATATAGAAATATTAGTAAAAATACACGTCTAGAGGTACCTATTCAAACAAAGATTAGGAGAAGGACCTTCCATCCCTCCATCCCTCCATCCCTCCCTCCCTCCCTCTCTCCCTCCCTCTCTTCCTCCCTTCCTCCCTTCCTCCCTTCCTCCCTTTCTCCCTTTCTCCCCTTCTCTCTTGCTCCCTTCCTCCCTTCATCCCTTCCTCACTTCCTCCGTTCCTCCCTTCCTCCCTTTCTTTCTTTCTTTCTTTCTTTCTTTCTTTCTTTCTTTCTTTCTTTCTTTCTTTCTTTCTTTCTTTCTCTCTTTCTTTCTCTTTTTTACGTCCTCCAATATTAAGTCATATCAGATGAAGAATGAACTGGATGAAATGATGCCCAAGCGAGTTCCAGATCCATAGAGCTTAGAGTTAACCAAAATTCATTTTTCAGAATAAGGGAAAACTCAAGAAAAACTTCGCCCAGATAACTCACCCTGATCGAGATTAGAACTCATGATCTTTTAAACATGAAGCAGACCCTCTACCACCTACTCTACAGAGGCGGACTATGTGTAAACGTGCGTAAGTTATATACGGTAAGTATAGCTTCTTCTAAAGGTATGACAAACATTTTCAAGAAAGTCCTTTCATACACAAACATTATTTATCTACCATTTCTTTATCAAAATACAGGCTGTATATAAATGAATATCGGTGTTTTAACTCTTTATAGTTTGTATTACATTAAACTTACAGTTATAAATGATATGTCAAATGAAAAAGCAACTCAGTTTTGTTTGTTGGCACCAGTGAGCGTGCATTGTTTCTGCCGCAATCAGCCAGACAGGTAGTAGCAAAAACGGCGACAGAAAGCGTTTTGTGTTTTGCGGTTTGCAAAGACCGAATCTGTAGTTACTGTGCAGCGTGCATTCCGCATTAAGTTCGGTTGTGATCCTCCTAGGGATAATATCATTCATAGATGGTATCATCAGTTTGAAGATACCGGCTGCCTTTGTAAAGGGAAGAGCATGGGACGACCAAGAGTAAGTGAGGAGACTGTTGAGCGAGTGAGAGAGTCGTTCACTTGTAGCCCAAAGAAATCAGTCCGGAAGGCTGGTCGTGAATTACAAGTTCCTGTGTAGACTGTTTGGAAAGTTGTAAGAAAACGCTTACGGCTACGTCCTTACCGTTTACAGTTATTACAGGCTCTAAAGCCGACACACCACGGATTACGTGCCAAATTCACAAACGACATGTTTCATGACGATGACGATTTTATTGGTCGTGTTGTCTTCAGTGATGAATCGACCTTTCACCTTAATGGACATATTAACATTCATAATGTGCGTATCTGGGGCTCAGAAAATCCTCACGAAATGGTACAAATGCAACGATCTTCCCCTAAAGTGAATGCTTTTTGTACCGTATCCCAGCGAAAAGTTTATGGACCTTTCATTTTTGTTGAAACTACTGTAACTGGCACTTCTTACCTTGATACACTAGAGCAATGGCTCTTCCCTCAGTTGGAAGAAAAGAGCCAGAGAACTTCATTTTCCAGCAAGATGGTGCGCCACCTCTGGATAACCAAGTCCGCGATTGGCTGAACGTCTCTGTACCCGAGCGCTGGATAGGCCGCAAGGACCTAACGCCATGCGATTTTTACCTTTGGAGCTTCATCAACGATCGTGTGTACGTGCCTCCGCTACCAGCTGACCTCTCTGAATTAAGAAACCGGATTGAAGCAGCTGTTGCTACAATTACTGAATACACACTTATCAACGTTTGGGATGAACTCGGCTGTAGACTTGATGTGTGCCGTGTAAGAAAGAGTAGTCACATTGAACATTTATAATGTTCTTGGTAAAACTGTTTGAGTTGTTTTATCATTTGATGTAATTTAATGTAATAAATATTAAAAAGAGCTAAAACCCCGATGTTCATTTATATACACCCTGTGTTATTCTTGCTAGTGTATAATCCCAGTGTCTCCTTGGTGTAAAACTACTTCTGTAATTTGGATCAAAACTTCTGTTGCTAACATTACTTTGTTACAAAATTATACAAGAGTAATCAAATCAAAGTTTAAGAGGACGATAATGACTAGTCTTCCTTTATTCATAAAGAGAGGAAAGCAAATACTCGCATCACTGACGTTAATGGTCGGCAATCCGAGAACTGTGTGAGTTTTTATAGAAGGAGAAACAAATTATAGTTTGTATGTGTGTGTGTGTGTGTTGTTTGATTGCTCTCTAAACTGCAGTAATTCTTGCTGTAGCACGCACACACCCCACCTGCACGCTACGTGTTTGACTTTGGTGCACCACCCCCATATCCATCAATAATGCACCGTGTCCATGACTACCTTCTCTGCGAAGAAATATTAGTTAAACTGCGAGCAAAGAAACCAAATTTATCATTCTGTAACTACGCGGAAAATTATAAATCGACTCTTCCACTTGGTTTTATCGAGGAGTAACCATTTTAAATCTTGCAGTTTTTATGTAAAAGTGTTAAGACTCTCGTCATATATAGTAGAACCTCGTTTACTCAGATCAACTGGTACAGATCCGAGTTAAAAAAAAAGTACAACATCACGGAAATGAACAAATGAACTTCAGAAACTAGTATCACCACACTTCCACCTAAAAACACACACACTATATGTAATGTAATAGCCCATGATTTGCACAGTATTGCAAAGTAGTAGGTAGTAAACACGGCAGGGGCTCTTGCTGTCTCTTGCTGCATACGAGCAGCGCGATCTCGCATCCATTTTAACATTAGAAGTTCATTTGGCAAGGTTTTGGCTTGATTCTGCAAACACAGCATTTGCTTTTGTATTTGCTACCGCTTGTGTATGGCTCAGAACCACAGCTAGTTCGTCAACACTGTCTTAAACTGAATACACTTCACGTTTATTTTCAGTAACATGTCGTGATGCAATAATACTTTCCCCTGTAATCTATTTATAACCTCCGCCATTGTCGAAGTCTTCATCAGCCTCAGAACATCTATCCATATTTTTAAAAATGTCCATGAAAATCACAATAGCCACAATAGCCAAGTGTAGGCTAAGATCTGGTTAGAGTCAGACTGAAAAATTCAATGTCATAGCCGGGATTTGAACCAAAGATCTCCTGACCTCCGGCAGACTGCTCTTCTATAAACTATTTCTAGAAAGTTTTATCATTATATATACTTCATATTACACGTGATAAACCTTTCTACAAAGTTGTATTACATATTTCCTTAAACTTACAAAATGCATTGGCTTAAATGATAGTAAAGCCTTTTAAGATGGCTTTGGAATTCCATTCTGTTTGAATGAACAGGAGGAAGAAAAACCTATAACATTTTCCCATTTGAGAGAAGTACAAGAACTGAAAAATTTAAGCCAATAAAAGAATCCCGATAATTGTTAGCTCCACAAAAAAGAAAAGGAAAAACAAATGGACATAAATGTATGTTTTAATTTATACAAACGAGCATCAATTATTTTTGAAAATGTTCTTTGTGAAGGATAAATTGCTATGGGAACCTTTGAAGAAAATATTTGTGTTGCATCTTCAGATGAAGTCGAACTTGTTTTTAGTATTTAACTGATTTTTCATTTTTAAGTTATACTATTCACAGATTTCTTTATTTTAATTTACGTCCTCCAACGTTAAGTCATATTGGACGATGAGTGGAATGGGTGAAACGATGCTCAAATGAGCCCGGGGTCCATAGAGCTCAAAGTTGTCTGACATTCAATATTCAGAGTAAGGGAAAACACCGGAAAAAGCCTTATTCATGTAGCTCACCCTGACCGAGGTTCAAACGTGGTACCTCTTGAACGTGAGGCAGACACGCTACCGTTTACGCTATGGAGGCGCGCACCACAGAAACTCACTCATTCATTCACTCACTCACTGTCTCTCTTTATCACACACACAGAACCTTAAAAAAAAAAAAGGAAAAAAGTTGTTTGAATCCAGTCTCAAAACTGAATTTCCAATGAAATCTTGACTTGCATTTTTTAGTTGAATTCAACACTACTTACTGTACATATACATCAGAGAAATAAAATATATGATACTATATTCACAGGCTTTCTCTACCCATTATTTAACAAACTAATGCTTAAAATTCCTATTTTTCTATTCACTTCACTTTAATAAGGTAAAAATTTGTACAAATACTTTCATTTCTTATTTTCTTGTGGATATAATGGGAAAATGAGAATACAATAGGCTTATGAAATAGTAACATTATAAAGAATTACTCAATATGTGTCTAAAATACTGTTTTCTCTTTGCATTGTGTATGCTTGTGTCCGTAAAATAAAGCTGTAACTGCAGTTAAAAAAACAATCAATGTTTGAAAATAACATTTCTTCCAAACTCTTTCTATGGACTTGAAGTATTTATTATGTTTTCCGTTTCTGGAAAAAAGATTGATATTAAAGCACAGTTATTTACCTACTTTGTAGTACGTGTCATAATGCATTTGTCAATAAAACGTTTCCAGTTATCAAATCGTGACATCACGAAACATCAGTATCTAATATTTACCCCCCAATATTCTCTCCACTCGCCAGATAACGTATTTGATCAAAGCAAAAGGTACAAGCTAAATATTTACATAGCGACTACAAACATAGGGGTCCTTAGTGAAGTGAAAGAAAGATGTTCAATTGTCTTCTGAATAAAAACGACTGGCTATAAAAGTGTAATATAACAAAACACTAGCTCATTACTTAATCGTGTACTGCAAAGGGTGGTGTGGAGTCTTTAACGCAAGGGCGGATGATGTTTAGTCGTATTGTGATTTCGTACAGTTTTCTTAACTGTCATTTTTTTCAGTTTTTACTCTCCCGGACATGTCCTCCTTGCTGCTGTATGAAAGCGTCCGGGCAGAATTTTGGAAATTCGGAGAATTTCATCTTTTTTGCAGATAGGCATACAATTTCATTTTAAATGGTATAATCTTTCTTTCTGACCACTGAGACATCGCAAATGGAAGAAGCTTAAGCCACGGCAAAGGATGTATACCGAGTATAACTATGTTGCATACTCTCTGACTGACCTATTTATTAGCAATAAATATGCTACGAGGGCTGTTCAATAAAGAATGATCATAATTTTTTTACGATCATAATTTTTCGCACAAAATTTCAAACTTATTATATTCTGTTAACCTAATGTGAAACAAACAGGCCATAGTAGTTTCATTGTTGGTACTCCTTGTTCCCGCCTGTGAGAGCCAGGTAAGTTCAGACATGTTCAGTATCGCCTACCGCTGTAATGGAGGTAACTTGCAGTTAAAGTTAATATTAGAGGAAGATCCGGAGTTTCTTTCAAACGTAATCACTGCTTATGAAACTTGGCTACATTAGTTTGATCCTGAGAGCAAACAGCAAAACTCAATGTGGAAATCTCCTTCATCACCAACACTCTAAAAAGCAAAAGTGGTTGCTTCTGCTGAGAAAGTTATGGTCATCTAATTCTTTGATATTCATGGAATCAGCATGTTGTACCTGCACACACATCAGTAACTGGAAAGTACTACTGTGATGTCCTGAAAACATTGCAAGTGCATATCAGGCGCAAAAGACCACATTTCCGTGAAGCAGGCTGGAACCAGCACCACGATTAATGCGCGACCGCATATTGCCAATGTTGGTGTTGAATATCTTGCAAAAATCAACGTGAAGTACATCCCTCACCCTCCCTATAGTCCGGATTTAGCCCCAAGTGACTTTTTTCTATTCCCTAACTTGAAGAAACGCCTTCGTGGTAGGCATTATCCATCATCAGAAGCAGTGGTGAAGGCTGCGGAGGCAATTTTGAAGGATCTCTCAAAAATGGTTTTCAGTATGTCTTTGAAGACTGGCAGAAACGCTGGGACAAGTGCACCGCATTCAGGGGAGACTGTTTTGAGAAGGAGCATCAAAATGATGAGTTAAGGTACGTTGTCAAAAAAAATGTGATCATTGTTTATTGCACAGCCCTCGTATTATCCTATGCTTCCTTCCTGATCCTGTGCAGCCGGATAGGTAGTTTCCTTGAAAGCACGTGTTAAACTATGTGGTGGTATTTCATTAATTTTCTAATAATTCTGAAATTGTAGTAGTAAATATCTTTGTTGTGAAAATGCCTAAACGTAAGTACGGTGAAGAATGGAAAAGTAAATACCTGTCATTTAAAGAAGGCAGAAACGAATGAGAGGCAGAATGTCTCGTCTGTCATGGAGGAACTTTCATATCAATTGCAAAGGTAATACCCTAAAATTAAAATGTTACTTCTTAGGAAAGAAACACACAATGTCAATGTGTATCTTGTACATGAAATTTTACTCGCACATTACGATAAATTTTTACAATTGTTAAGAAATGGGAATAGTCGCAAAAACGAATATAATCATATAATGGGGCTTTGTTAACACTAAATTATCTATGCTGACTACGTTTTTACGAATTTTATTTCTCGGAAAAGCTCCGTTGTAGAGTTAATTGCTAACTTGTGTGGTGTGCCTGTGCATATTTGCATTTATTTATTCAAGTTTGCTGTATAAAGGGAATCAGGGAAACAATCTGTTAACACATTTACAGAAAATAACTAAATAAACAGTTGGAGGGAATGAGTTGTCCAGCACATGTTCTACATAACTGTGTTCAACATGGCCTTGTTTTTTGTCTTTCAGCTGACACAGAATCCATCGCACTGAAAATATTCAGTTGGTTTTCTGTTTATACAGTCGTACTGAAGAGTTGAAATCTTTTTGTGAGTTTGTTGACATAGCATATCAGCAGTTGCTTTCCCATTCAAAGACACATTATTTCCATGTGTTAGTAGAATACTGGAAATGTACCCTACGCTCAGGTCTTATTTTTCTCCTGACCTGGCATTTAATTTACTGAAAACAGTCCTTTGTTCAGTAATGGGAATTTTGATAGTGTTTTGTCCTTGTTTATATTTGTGTTATATCCAGTGACTCATTTGTGGTTATAACAGTTAATAAATATCCTGATGATGGGAGAGATACACACTCCCAAAAGGTCGATTTCTAATCGTCTTTTCACCTGGCTTGCTTCCCGAGAACAACTTGAGCAACTTCGTCGCCAGGAAAGCTTCAGGTCTTATGAAAAGGTAGCTATGAAGTATCAACATATTTCATTTGTATTTAAAAGCCTAGCGTTATAAACAATTTCATTGTCACTCCTAGTACATAATAGTCATACATGAACCACGCATATGTTACCTTCGCACAGTCCCAACGCTACAAACAATGCGGTTGGCAATAAGTTTCATCTAAGGTTCTTCAGATGTTATTCATTGCTTCAAAGTCATTTAGTGCAAAAGAACTGCTGCAGCAAGTAATGGGCAGAAGAAAGAAGGACAATTAACGACTTGCTGTGACACGGTGATAAAGTGAAATTTACGCGCGGTTGTGAACCCCGCTCGAACCTTGACAGTGCTCCGGATTCATATATTATTACGCCACTGTGTCATTAGCGAGCAAGAGAAGGGAGAAGCGAGCGTAAGGTAATACACTTTGTCTTCACATGCAATGTGGTTAGGTCACGCGACGACCGAGTTACCCCGTCCTCAACTAGATGGCAACACTTACAGCAAGAAAAAAACCTCTAATAGGATAAACGCGTTTTATGCCCTCTATCCACGCGAAACCTAGGAAATGCAAGACAATGCCCGATGTTCCTCTCGCGCTCATGTTTACGTCAGTTTTCGTTAAGGAAATGTGGGGTCGTTGTTGTATAAGGGAGAGAAAGGGACTGAGTAAACTTTCAATTAACATTAAATGTATTAATGTATTTCAGATAAGATCGATATTGATTAAATATTGAGAGCAATTTATTATGAATAACTGAGATATTCTGTTCGCCTGTACGTCAATGTTTAAGTGTTGCTTAATATTTAAATATCTTAACACAGAAAACAAAATAAAAATATATAAAACAGTAGTTATTATGTGTTTCAAATGGGTAGGTGTTTGTCCTTGAGCGCTGCTAGGTGAGCAACCAATCAGAGTCCTGCGGTGTTGTGGTATTGCATTCTCCCTAAGTTGTGTGTGACGAGCGGTAAACTAATCAGTCTCTAATAAATACGATTCACGCTAACACAAAAATTCATATTTTGCAAAAACTGATCCATGAGGAAGGAGAGAGTAATGTATCTAACATAACCGCAAAAAGTCCATATTTTAGCTCAAATAGTTTTCCTAATACAAATAAATAAAGTAGATACCATTATATTATAACAATGCATTACGACGTAAGCACTATAATGAACATCATTATTGGTTGGCATGTATACATGAACGTATATTTTAAATTACGCAGAACTTAAACGTAAACATTTGACATGACGTGGTACAAGAAATATGTACTTTGAATAAGCCAAGGTGTTTGTTAAATTCGTTGAGAGGAAACAATACACTTCCTGCTGGTCTGGCAGAACATGTCTGGTCACATTATATCTTTGTTTATGAATGGTTCGTAATCTCTATTTACTCTAGATAGTTCAAAGCAGCATTATTCAGTTACTCTTCCATGAAGAAGTGTATCAGCTGGATCAATGAGACGCGATCCAACTTCCCCCTTACTACTGCCAGAACAATCCAATATAGTTAATGTGGGCTTAAATTATGTTGCAAACAGAAATAATATTTTTAAACTGACTGACGTTGAACGACTTATTCACGAAGAAATTGACAAGGAACTCAACGAGACTAGGAAAACTGCTTGAGACATCAGATAAACTACAAGAAGACGACTTTTGGAAAGAAATAGAACGTAACGAGATTTTGGAACCTATCATCATAAACTTGCAGTACTCAGACGTTGAAGACAATGACAATGGCGAATTATCTCTTAACGTAAGTAATATTTACAGCTATACGGATGCACCGCTGGTGTTTACGTTGGATTAGAAAAATAAGTAATTCATAAACTATAGTTAACTTTAAACTAAATATTTAAAACATATGCGTAGCATACGAATATTCATGTTGCAATTGTGATTTCAAAAACTGTATTATTATAAAACTTTGGGAAATTCAGTTTGCGTCCCCTTACGTCCAGCGCCACGAACACTGTCAAGTGTGCGAGAGAAAGGGAAATATAGGAAATATAAAATAAGTGGGGATAAGAAGGTGGCAACGGTGAAAGCTCTAACGCATTTGATTGGTTACAGGCGAGAACTCTTCCCATTTGAAACACATAATAGGCCAATAATGACACATGCAACGAGATCTAGAGTAGAAAGCTGCAGTACTAAACAGCTAATGATAACATAAATAAATACTCTAAGTACAATACTAGGGAAAATGAAACTAAATAAAGAAGAAATAAAATAAAGAAGCAAGAACGTGAAATTTACAAAAAATGAGAAGACAGGAGGGGAATTTAGATGCAGAACGAGCGGAAAGACAGACTAATAAGAGCAGCAAGAGAATGTAAGTATTCCAAGAAAAAAGAGGAAGAGATCGTCCAAAGAAAAGATGAAAAGAAGTACATTTATCATTCCCCTTTAGGTTCGATGTGAAGATAAACAAGCGCAAGCTTAGACAAAAGAAGAAGAAATTATGGTACTAGTTATTCCGCAAGCTCACCTAAGATATACTATTGTGTCAAGAAAGTACCGTGAATTGATCATATACAAAGAGGGGATTCGAAATCATTGTTGTTAAATTGGTACATCTTTCCTCGGGTACGATACCGGAGCCTCCCGCGGTCAGAAAAATAGCCCAGAAACCTCCCGGATACTTAAAGGTCCCCTAATTACATAGCCCCCAAGCCTCTTGGTTCCCGTCCCTAATTACATAGATCCATAGCCTACCGGTCGGAACAGGTAACTGTACCAGTTTGGTATTTATAATATTTGATGAAGCATTACATACTTCGAGTGGAGAAACCTTTATGATTAATAACAAAGAAACACGGCTTTAGTACCAAAAGAAAATGAACCTCTAATGCTTACATTTGAATTAGCAGTTGTTCCAGTTCATTTAGCATTACCCAGGGTGCACCACGAGGAGGCGAACTGGCTCGCACCCCAAAAGATTCCACATATATCAGCTTCGTCATTATTTATTTATTTTCTGTAATTTACTCACAATGGATACACATTTAGATGCTTCGTTATTTTGACATTTTAAACCTATATCATACAGTAACATTATTTTCGTCTTTAAAATAAGTGCTATTTTTTCTTTTAGATTTTATTTCCATATATTTCCAGGTTTGGTTCTATAAGAAATTGATTTCAGTACTCCATTTTTGAAATTTTTCCAGCTTTGAAGTCTTCTACTTGCTGCATCATGAGTTTTAAGTGTGGAAAAGACCTTTCCTGTTTTTTTTTTTTTTTTTTTTTTTATTTCTTGAGGAAATAATTGCAATTTTAGTATCTAGCTGCATTTGCTTGAGTACTTCAGGAAATCTATACAGATCTGTATACTGAAATAAATCAAGGAAAAATCACGCATACCTATTCCACCCACCTACTGGCTAATTACACCGGTTTCGCGGGAGGTTTAAGGGTTGTTACCTGCTAAACTTACCTGGGTACGTGAGGCTTCAGTCCTGTACCACTTTCCTCTATACCCACGCGGAGTTTGAGTGTCATCTGTCATCTGTCAGTTTTAAATTGTTTGAAACAATCACAAATATTATTAAGGTGACCTTTTTACAACCTGCGGTAGATTCCACGATGAACTATTTCTATTCTTGCGCACACGCTACCTATTCATATCTAATGTATGCACACAATTGTTTGAGTTTGATTGTCATCTGTCATCTGTCAATTTTAAATTCTTTGAAACAATCACAAATATTATTAAGGTGGCCTTTTTACAACCTGCGGTAGATTCCACGATGAACTATTTCTATTCTTGCGCACACGCTACCTATTCATATCTGATGTATGCACACAATTGTTTTTGCACACACTCGGATAGACAAATACACTTCTTACCCCTAAGACTTTCATAAGCAGAACAACAAAATACTTTAAAACATTCAACAAATTATCATATTACGTTGTCATGGTTACACCATTACCCACTTTACATTACTTCTTTATTTCATTATAAATACTAATCTCTTTGACTATTCTTAACTATTCTTAATGTGGGACACCGTATATAGGACAAACCGGAAGGACCATCGCTACCAGAATAAACGAACATGCACGGAGCATTCGTTTAATGCAACCTGAGAGGTCTGGGCTGGCAGAGCATTGTTTTGATAACGACCATAGAGCCAAATTTCAGGAGATGACCATCTTGGAAAATGCAACAACTACGGGGAGTGGAGGGTTAAGGAGGCTTTGGGGATTTCCTCTGAAAGGAGCACGCTTAATCGTGATGCTGGATTTCAGTTCAGCTCCTCTTGGAAACCGGCCTTAAAATGGAAATCCGTCGAATTAAGAAGCAAAGATCAATACAGTAGTTACGTTTCTTTGACCCAATTTTCTATACTCACGCCATCTCCTGACCTGGCATTTAATTTATTGAAAACAGTCTTTTGTTCAGTAATGCGAATTTTCATAGTGTTTTGTCTTTGTTTATATTTCATTTGTGGTTATAACATTTTATAAATATCCTGAAGATGGAAGAGTTGTACACTCCCGAAACGTTGATATCTAATCATCTTTTCACCTGGCTGGCTGCCCGAGAACAAGTGAGCGTCTACAATATTTTATTTTTGTACAATAAAAAGCTCTGTAAAATTGTTTTCAACACAGCAAAAAATTGATTAGCACGTGTAACTACATGAATCAAGCGTTTTCAAACCTGAATATTTACGGAATTTTATCAGAATCTAAGGGTATAAGCACCGATTCGAAGCAATTTACAGCTTCTTACTTGCGTTGTAAAAATTGAAAACTAATTATTCACTGGAGTTTAGAAAGCTAACCATAAAACATATTTTACGGTTAGTAAAGAAAATATGGGAAGAAGAATTCAGGTTTAATTTTGAGTAACTACTCCTAAGAGTACTAAGGAAATCTTGGAGCAACCCCAAGTTGGAGAGGAAGGTTCTGGAGGGATTTGAACACGTGTCAGTATTGCTCAAATTGTAGCCAACGGATGGATGACAATGCAGATCATGAGGATGGTGGCCCAGTTGTGTCACGACAAATTATCAGATAAATAACCCGGTTTTCAGAGCCGTTTACGTATACCGGGGAAATTCCTGACGATCATTATCATAACAATGGTGAAACTAACAGAGTGACTCTAATGCGTGAAGAGGCGTGGAACCATTGCCTAATGTAGAGTAGGCGAGTCACATTTTCACAATAATATGACAAATGTCATTGCATTGTTTGGAGCCAATTATGAATGATGCATTTGGCCTCATTTCTGACCACCCATCGGGTTGCTTTTAGTGGATGTCTCATAGAAAGTGAGCATTTCTTAAAATTCATAATTTACTTTAAATATAATTCACGATTTCTTCAGCAAGAATTTCACGCTTTCGTTGTTGTAATATTTCTTATGTAAAAAAGCTAGGAAAGGAAATAATATTGATCTATTATTGCTAAGAAAGTGCCATCAGATGGGCATATCCATTCAAGACAATTATTATATCGGTTACTTTGTAGCAGATAGTTCATGTTTTGTTAAGAAGAATAGTCAAAGAGATTTACATTTGTAATAAAATAGAGAAATGGATAAAATGTAAGGTAGGTAATAATGTAACCATGACAACGTAATATAAGAAGAATGTGTCAAGTGTTTTAAAAGATTTTGTTGTTCTGTTTATGAACGTCGTAGGGGTGAGACGTGTATTTGTCTTTCCGAGTGTGTGCAGAAACAATTCTGTGTGTGCATCAAAGTTTTTTTTTCTTTTCTTTTTTTTCTTTTCTTTTTTTCTTTCTCTCCTTTTTAATGTGCGTCCTACAACCTTGTCATATCAGACAATGAATGAAATGGGTAAAATGATGCTCAAATGGGTCCGGGTTCCATTGAGCTTAGAACTACTCGACATTCGTCTTTCAGGATAAGGGAAAACCTCGGAAAAAACCTTATCCAGGCAACTCACCCTGACCAAGATTCGAACTCGAGACCTCTTGAACGTGAAGCAGAAACGCTACCGAGGCGGGCTGCATCAAAGATGCACAAGCAGCGTGTGCGCAAGAAAAGAAATAGTTAATCGTTGCATCAACCGCTTTTGTAAAAAGACTACACTAATAATATTTAGAATTTTATCAAAGAGTTTAAAAATGTATATGAGGAATTAAATTTCCATCTTTGAACAAGAAAAATATTGATGGTGGATAGAGTCAACATGAAAAATTCAATGCCATGGCCGGGATTTGAACCACGGATCTCCTGGTTTCCGTCCAGTCGCTCTTAACCTTTGAGTTACCATGGTCAACGTGCCATCCGGACATTAAATTCTCCAGTTGACTCGTACACCACTAGGGGCTCTGGCATTCGAGATACACCGTTTGTAGCGACTTACTATCGTAAGTACTTGAGTCCCAGGCTTCATCATTTAACTTTTATTACTTTAGTTATTTGATGGAAATTAATCATTTCTCCACACTAGCCGCACATAGGCTAAGATTTTTTATGGATATAGTCAACATGAAAAATTCAATGCCATGGCCGGGTTTTGAACCACGGATCTCCCGGTTTCCGTCCAGTCGCTCTTAACGTTTGAGCTACCATGGCCAACCTACCGTCCTGAGCCCCTAGTGGTCTACCGGGGAAATATATGAGTCAAATGGAGAATTTAATGTCAGGACGGCACGTTGGCCATGGTAGCTCAAAGGTTAAGAGCGACTGGATGGAGTCCAGGAGATCCGTGGTTCAAATCACGGGCATGGCTTTGAATTTTTCATGTTGAATCTATCTATAAAAAATCTTAGCCTATGTACGGCTAGTGTGGAGAAATGATTAATTTCCATCTATTAAGTAAAAGAAAAGTATTATTTGTTCATTCTTCAAAAGCTGTAATACTTCCTCAGCCCCGTTAACACGACCCTGAGAAAGAAAAAAGAACTCATCGTTTAAGAATTACAGATGTACTGCTTATTCAGAGTTGCAGGAGAAACTTCTAGATTTTTTCAAGATCGTCACCAAAGGTGAGAAGTGCATCACCATAGCATCTTCAAACATGGCATGTGTGTAAAATATTGCTTCAAGATGATCGCCACAACGTGGGCCTTTTAGAACACCGTAGTCGTCAACAGTCATCCCAAAATATACTGCTTCAACTTTCACAGTGCTTTTTGTACGTATTGAAGATATGTTTCACATTTTATAAGTCCGCAAAGATTAGCTTTTGAATTTTCTAATATAATCCTCTTGAAGTCTTCTTAGTTCTAAATAACTTTTCTACGATTTGTAAACCCCAAGGGACTGACAAAACTTCCTTAAATATTAAAAGCAGAAGCATTATTAACAGTGAAGTATTCTTCATATTTGAGTTTGATTTATGAGTCACTATGTTTACACTCAACTTCACTTACTTGTTGTTGTATAATTGAAACGTTTTCAAGATCATTCGATCTCATCCTCAGCTGTTTGGTGACTACATGAACCTTCCTCTTCTTCCACTACTACGGAGCTCCGATCACTCTGCCATCTGGTGTTAGGGGCACTAAGTTTTAATACTTCATTTAATGCCGGGATTTCAAAATTTATAACTTTATCACGGTTTTTGTTTATGAATATTTTTTCCCAAATATCCAATTCTATGGGTGTACTTAAAGATTTTAACAGTTTAATGTTGTGGCCAATGTTGTGGTTTTCTGTCCAAAAGTGGTGTGAAACTGCAGATTTTTCTGTTTGTTTCAACTTAATGTTCCTCTGGTGTTCTTTTTGACTGGTTAACAAGTTTCTCTTAGTTTTTCCTATGTAGCTTTTTTCACATCCCACTGAGTAAGGATGAATTTTTGAAAGAACAACAACACATAAAGGACATAGCTGTATTAAATGGATTCAACCCAGCCATCATAAGGAACATGATGAAGAGAAAAGAAAAACTGAAGATAATATAAAAAAATACCTCTCTGACACCACTTAAAAACAAAAATTGGCAATATAGAAAATTTACCTACCATCCATGGGCTTTTAGAAAATTTGAACGAATATTCAAAAGACTAAATTTAAAACTAGCACCCCAAAACAAATTCAGTCTGAGGAACCTGCTAAATAAACCACTGAAAAATACAATCCCCAACAATTTGAAATCAGGAATTTATCAGATTAATGGTGAAACCTGTGAAAAAAGCTACATAGGAAAAACTAAGAGAAACTTGTTAACCAGGCAAAAAGAACACCAGAGGAACATTAAGTTGAAACAAACAGAAAAATCTGCAGTTTCACACCACTTTTGGACAGAAAACCACAACATTAAACTGTTAAAATCTTTAAGTACAACCATAGAATTGGATATTTGGGAAAAAATATTCATAAACAAAAACCGTGATAAAGTTATAAATTTTGAAATCCCAGCATTAAATGAAGTATTAAAACTTAGTGCCCCTAACACCAGATGGCAGAGTGATCGGAAGAAGAGGAAGGTTCATTTAGTCACCAAACAGCTGAGGATGAGATCGAATGATCTTGAAAACGTTTCAATTATACAACAAGTAAGTGAAGTTGAGTGTAAACATAGTGACTCATAAATCAAACTCAAAAAACTTCCTTATTACAAGAAACGCAAATCTCATTCAAGCGATTAATTGATCCCAATAAAAACTATTGCTGTAGCTTACCGTTGTCATGAAGTCAGCTTATTCCCTAATGCATTTGTAAGTTGCTGTGCAAACAAAAGCTCACACATGTCTAAACTTTGTGATGAAACAATATACAATCGATAGAGGAGATATCTCGATATCAGCAAGTAGGCTGCAAAGTAACAATAAGCAGGGCCCTCTGTGTGCAAGCAAGGATCATTAATTTGATTTCCATCCGTCTCTTTCCTCCTCCCACTGTTTGTAAAGGTCCGGTTTCTCTTTACAACCACTCCCTGGTCTTCTGTTATAACACGTCTCAATCATTTTTCATTCATCTTTTCATATGCCATGATCTGCTTTATTTGCAGAAAAGCCTTCTAAAGATCAATTTCCAAAGAGTTAGTTTGCTGCAATAGCCCTTAAGGACGTGTTGCACTTTAAAAGAAGTGTCTTGGAGCTAGGGTGGTATACTAGTATCTTAATGGTTATTAGATTCAAGATACAGAAGCGGCACATCTGTACGGCATATGTTTCTATTATAGGAGTCACAAATGGCCATCTTTGAAAACATAACTCCGTAAGTTATCAGCGCCTAACGGAATGGTGGACTTTTAATGGATCAATAAAAGAAGTGTTATTACCACATGTGTCCACCACTAGGATCAGCTTCTGCGGGTGTAAAGTGTACGGTGATATATTATTAATATGCCTCTCAAACCTGTTTTATTTCGCCAACGGTTCCTTCATCCTTTTATGTTTTCTGTCATCTAAAAATTGTGCAGGTTACATTCACCAAATGTCCCCTACAATGTTCTATGGTTACATTTGGTGATATTCAATCTGTTCTGTTGGCATCACTACCAGTAACTGTTTCTAAAAATTTTCCTATGGTAAAAACTGAGCCATGGCTCAGGCGGTTTCGTATGTGGCACGCATTCGGGAGCTCCGAGTTCGATTCAAGTCTCCGGCCTTCCTGACCGATAGATTTTTTTCGTCACCAGGTGTATGCTGGGTATTCAAATTTCCAAATTCTCTGTCCTTCCATTTCACCTGCATTATGATTTCATATCGTCTCTCATCTGGTCGTCTCTTTCGGTGGCGGGAGTCTAGGAGCTAGATGGTATGCTTCAGGTAAACACTTCTTTATCCGGAAGGAAGTCTCCGGGGCTGCAGGGACATTTCAGGACCACGAGGGGTGGGATACAGGTTCCATAAGCATGCCAATGAGCTTCCAACATGGCAACTGCTAGGATCTGCCCTCAGCACTGTCGTGACTTCTTTAGTCGGCCTTCCTTTGTCACCTCTATCCTCATCCTTCTCCCGGTGTGCCCCCCTTGGGAGCATAGGTGAGGTAAGGCAAGGCAACATAAGTATTATCTTACAAGTGTGTAAGCAGTTTAGTTTAAATACACTATCTTTGGCTGCGTAGCCAAGATGTTCCGCGTGACTTTATTTGTATTTGTGTTAGCATTTAATTAACTGTTATACATTTTACAATTGTTCCTAGGGTCACCGTGTAGAGGAGGGGATCCGTCCCCTTCAGCTGCCGTGGTGCGGGCGCTGTGGACCCCTAGCACTCGTGGTACCTCTGACGTTACGAGATGAACCTCAGGCCGAACTGCCGAGCCCCTCCCGTCGGCGAGTTGTTCGGATTGAGTTGGACTCGAGGGGGCAGTGGTTCCCGATACCCGTGGGAAATCGGGTACGTTTCCGGACGGGGTTGAGGGAAGCCATATATTCCCGCGTACTAGCCGGCATAGCTAGTAGAAGGTGTGCTAGATCACCAGGCGGCCCCACCGAGGTCATATCGGTAGACTTCCCAATTTGAAGTTGACGAGCGTAAGTGGCGCATCCACTTCCATCCCGTCTTGAGTCCACAGGATCAGATGGAGGGGGGTCTTGTTAGTCTCTAGGTCTTGCCATATGGAAAGCCCCATGGTGGCGCCGGGTGCCCTTTTGGGACAGCTCGGTAACTCCCTGGTAGAAGGAGGCCCAGATTCTTGGTCCTACGGATCCAGGACTAATGTGAGTAGAACCTATGGCGTTAACGTTGACGTATCGCTTTATATCCTCCGTTGGGGAGGAGATCCGGCCCCTTCAGCTGCTGTGGTGCGAGCGCTGCGGACCCTTAGCACTCGTGGTAACTCTGACGTTACTAGAGGAAACTTGGGCCGAACATTCGAGCCCCTCCCGATTGACTCGAGGGCGCAGTGTGTTCCCGACACCCACGGGAGATTGGGTACCTCCAGCCAGGCTGTGGCTGCATGGAGGAGGCAGAGGGTTGCCTAAAATGTCTCGGGTACTAGCCTACATAGATAGTAGAAGGTGTACTAGATCACCAGGCGGCCGCACCGAGGTTATTCAGTAGTCTTCCCTGCAGGGTTGACGCGCGTAAGTGGAGTATCTACTTCCATCCGTCTTGACGTTGTTGTTGATGGGGGAGGGCCTTTTTAGACTCCAGATAATGCCCATGAAAGAGTCCCGGAGTTTTCATCTCTCCCGGGTTGTTAGAGGCAGGAGTCTTCAGACTCTCGGGTAGACCTCGCGATGAAATGAAATGTAACAGTGTGACGTTGTTGTACTGCTGCCACAGGCCGGAGCCAGACGCGTGGGCAGGGAAGAAAGAGACAAAGAAAAGCTCCAGAGCGTTCTCTCAATTGTTGTTGCCGCAAAAGTTCTCGGTAGGTCCTCGGCTTTCCAGAAACAATGGCTGGGGAGCTATTACTACCGGCAAAGTGTTAGAAGCGGCATCATTTTCTTTCAGCTCTTCGTCATTGTTGAAGTGTTGACCGCCAAGGAAAGATTTGAGATGCAAAAACAGATGCAAGTCGCTGGGAGCGTGGTCAGGGCTGTACAGGGGGTGGTCAAACACGTCGCAGCCAAATCCCTGTAGGGTCAAAAACTGAAATGCACTACCCATCCGTTTTGTTTTGAGTTGCTCACTAAGAATCTTTGGCACCCAACGTGAGCAAAGTCTACAAAATTTCAGTTTTTCGGTAACAATTTCATGAACTAGTGATCGTGAGATTTGGGGAAATTCCATTGCGAGAGCACTAATTGTAAACTTGCGGTTTTCCTGAATCTTGTCATCAATCGCGTGAACCAGTTCTTCTGTAACCAAAGATGGACGCCCACTTCGTTCTTCATCGTGCACTTCACTACGTCCTTCACTGAACTGTCAGACCATCTTCTCACCATTATATCACTCATCGCATTTTGTCCGTAAACATCGCAAATTTGCCGATAAATTTCAATTGATTTCACTTTCCTAGCATTCAGAAAACAAATCACAGATCTGATTTCACAAGCGGCAGGATTTTCAATCAACACCGACATTGTAAACAAGCACAACAAAGCGTACGTGGCTGACAGCGATCTCACAATGGCACACGTTTCTTCTCCTTGATACAGAGCGTCTACCGCGTATGTGAGGAACTGCGATCGCAGTGCTGCAGCGGAGATAAATTGAAACAGAACTTACTTTCTGGACGCCCCTTGTATCACAAAATAGTATTTAATAACTGACTTGAAACCAGAAATATTTATTGTAAAGTTGGCAATATTGCAATTTAGTGTAACATCGGCCATGTTGCATCCTCGAAAATGGCTATTAAATTATTTCTCTTTGAGGTTAACGTAAGCATTAAATTCGATCTAAAATACTATAACTATGGCCTGGAAACTGAGTAGACCTCTGGCACTTCGTCCAAATCATCCACAGGAGGAACGGATGAAGGGAAGGTACTTCAGGAGATGGAATTGTAGAGGTGTATAACGATTTTAAGCTCGATGACACGTTCACATTGACAGTATGTTTGCTTCCCTCTGGAGGAATCGAGGAGAAATCACTCTACCTGAGGCAGTAGTAGCGTCTTACAACAGTGTTGATTAAAACTGTCATAAGTTTAACATATTAATATGATAATAGAGTGTATGCTTGAAGTTCCAATGAAAAACCTGAGGCGGTAGTAGCGTCTTTCAACAGTGTTGATTAAAAATTTCATAAGTTTAACATATTAATATGACAGTAGAGTGTATAGCTTGAAGTTCCTATGAAAAACCTGTAAATTCTCTTTAATTGATTGAATAATGCATAATGATTAATTACAACGCAACCCTAAAATATTGGCAAAAGTGTACTGCACGAGAAATATAGAAATTTTTAATACCCACAGTTTGTGTCAAAACTTTTCATAGTGTTGCATGTTGAAGTAGTACTTGATCCCAAGCGTCATGTATGGAAATGCTCGAACGTTTGTGATTCTCGCCCGCGGTAATGTTTATACGAAGGTAACTGGGACTTTGAAACTGCTGCTGTAGCACAGTGGCTCCATAAAACAACCTAAAAAGGTTTGCCCAGTATTACCGTTGGTGTTATGACTGCATGCGATGTCGCTCTTAATGGACTAAACAGTTATTCTGGGATGGTAGTCTGTTGCTTCTCAAGGTTCTGTCTCGTGTCTCCCGTTAAAACAGACAAGAGCTTATGATTCTTTGTGCCTTAACTGCTGAGGTAGAACTTCTAACAACATGGTAATGGGTCAAGAAAGGAAACCAACACTCGACCAGTTTCAGAGCCACTCGCTTCAGTTGGATGGCATTTCAAGAAGAAAATAAAATCCAGTGTAATACATTCAAATTACATATATCCTTTTCTCGTTATAATTTATTAATTTTTACTTTCTCTGTGTAAACACAGTAGATAGGTATGTTATTTATGTCACCGGAAATGCATAGAATAGTCAAAGAGATTAGTATTTGTAATGAAATAAAGAAATACGAGGCCGGTTCAAAAAAGTTGATCAAATTTTTATGGTCATAATTTTTCGCACTAAAATTCAATCTTATTATATTCTGTTAGCTTAATGTGAAACAAACACGCCGTAGTAATTTCATTGTTGGTACTCCTGGTTCCCGCCCGTGAGAACCAGGCAAGTTCAGACATGTTCAGTATCGCCTACCGCTGCAATGGAGGTAACACGCGAGGAAAAATATGTGGCTTTGAAATTCTGCTTTCGTCTCAACAAATCTTCACTTAAGGCCTATACAATGTAACAGGAGGCCTATGGAGAGTCTATTCTTCCCTGCAGCACAGCTCGAAGGTGGTTTAAAATGTTTAAAGAGAGGAGACAATCAATTTCAAAGGAAGGTGGACCCGGTGCTCCAGTTAGCGCTCTTACAGAAGAAAACATAAACACTCCTGCTGTCATTGAGAGAGAGGGTCGACGAATTACCTTAAGGTCACTTTCTGAAATACTGAATATTTCATTGGGTGCCACCCACACGTTGGTGACAGAAACATTACACATAAGACGTGTTTGTGCGCGGTGGGTTCCAAGACTGTTGATTCCCGAACAAAAGGACATTCGCATTCGGGTCGGCATGCAGTTAAAGTTGATGTTAGAGGAAGATCCGGAGTTTCTTTCAAACGTAATCACGACTGCATCATTTTGATCCTGAGAGCAAACAGAAAAGCTCAGTGTGGAAATCTCCTTCATCACTAACCCCCCAAAAGCAAAAGTGGTAACTTCTGCTGGGAAAGTTATGGTCATGTCATTCTTCGATATTCATGGAATGATTTATCAGCATGTTGTACCTGCACACACATCAGTAACTGGACCATACTTCATGGATATACTGGAAATATTGCAAGTACATATCAGGCGCAAAAGACCACATTTCCGTGAAGCAGGCTGGATGCTGCACCACGATAATGCGCAGCCGCATATTGCCAACGTTGTTGTTGAATATCTTGCAAACGTCAACGTGAAGTGCATCACTCACCCCCCCCCTATAGTCCAGATTTAGTCCCATGTGACTTTTTTCTATTCCGTAACTTGAAGAAACGCCTTCTTGGGAGGCATTATCCATCATCAGAAGCAGTGGTGAAGGCTGCGGAGGTGATTTTGAAGGATCTCTCAAAAATGGTTTCCAGCATGTCTTTGAAAGCATGTTTTGAAAGATACGAACTTAAATTATTGCTTCAATCCTTAGGCTACACTTTCTCAAAGTCAGTTACACATATTTTGATGAACTACAAAACTTATCAATATTTCATTGCTCTCTTAAACAAAATATTTCTTAAGCTAAAGATGTTTACTGTTTGTCAGCTTGATATTGTATTTCGTTACGTCTTTTTGTAAAGCGTATTATATTCATAAATTTGTAAACTATATTCCTAATATACCTTTGGGTAAAATAGGAATCACAAAATTGAATAATAAATACATAAATAATAAATAAAACTTTTTCTACCTACTATGTACGAATGGAGTAAATAACTAGGGTGTTAAAAGTATATAGGATTGTCCTGAACTTCGTGTAGGATACACAATAGTTTATAGCTTTCTGTTTTATTGATGACGATAAGCACAGGAAGAATCTGGAGTACTTTATACGGAAAAGCGGGCGGAAAAGTTGCACAGTCATAGCCAAGTTCCCCTCCCTAATGAGGTTTGAGACACAGCGAGACCTAGTGCGCTCACTTCCGGATAAGTAAATTGATCACGAGGGCCAGATAGCTATCATTTATCACCCTCCTCCTTGACATTCATCCAGTCAAATTTCGCACGTAGCAACAATTGGGGAATAATAACTCAAGTGAAGTATAGGGACAAACAAAACAAATCCCCACGTTTAATGCGTCTGTAATATCCCTTAGCTTTTCCGATTATTGATTCTTCTAGTTAGACCTAGTTTCAATTAACCACTTCGAACAATATTTGTTTTTCTTCCAGGGCTGTTCAATAAAGAATGGTCATAATTTTTACGGTCATAATTTTTCGCGCTAAAATTCAATCTTTTTATATTCTGTTAGCTTAATGTGAAACAAACACGCTAGTAGTTTCATTGTTGACACTCCTGTTTCCCGCCTGTGAGAACCAGGCAAGTTCAGACATGTTCAGTGTCGCCTACTGCTGCAATGGAGGTAACATGCAGTTAAAGTTGATGTTAGAGGAAGATCCGGAGTTTCTTTCAAACGTAATCACTGCTGATGAAACTTGGCTACATCATTTTGATCCTGAGAGCAAACAGCAAAGCTCAGTGTGGAAACCTCCTTCATCACCAACCCCCAAAAAAGCAAAAGTGGTTGCTTCTGCTGGGAAAGCTATGGTTATCTCTTTCTTTGATATTCATGGAATGCTTTATCAGCATGTTGTACCTACACACACATCAGTAACTGGACAATTCTACAGGGGTGTCCTGAAAACATTGCAAGTCCATATCAGGCGCAAAAGACCACATTTCCGTGAAGCAGGTGGGATGCTGCACCACGATAATGCGTGACCGCATATTGCCAATGTTGTTGCTGAACATCGTGCAAAAATCAACGTGAAGTGCATCCGTCAACCTCCCTATAGTCCGGATTTAGCCCCATGTGACATTTTTTCTATTCTCTAAATTGAAGAAACGCCTTCGTGGGAGGCATTATCCATCATCAGAAGCAGTGGTGAAGGCTGTGGAGGCGATTTTGAAGGATCTCTCAAAAATTGTTTCCAGCATGTCTTTGAAGACTGGCAGAAACGCTGGGACAAGTGCATCGCATTCAGGGGAGACTACTTTGAGAAGGACCATCAAAATTATGAGGATGAGTAAAGGTATGTTGTCAAAAAAACCATTAAACATTCTTTATTGAACAGCCCTCATAGAAGGTGTTAACTCGTATTCATTGTGTTTTAATCATTCGATCACGCACATATTCACACTCTCATTCATACTTCCAGATTCTGGGGAAGATGAGGAATTATATTGGTCGGAGAAAACTCCCCACCCCCACGGCTGGGAATGGAACCCCGGACCCCTAGCACGGGAGGCAGGGGCTCTGGGGCCACCCTTGAACAATATTGCTCTCATCCTCGTGTGCCTTTCTCTACTCCTGTACAGACTATTGTCAGAAAGGCTTAGTCCTCTATCTACTCCATGTTTAGCATCCTTTTTTTCCTTCTCCTTCAAGTCAGATTGGAAAATGCAATGCCACAGCCTGGATTTGAACCACGGATCTCGCGGTCTCCGTTCGGCGACTCTTAACCACTGAGCTATCATGGCCAACATGCCAACGTGACACTAAATTCTCCAACTGTGTCTTATGTTTCCCAGTAAACCACTATAGGTTCTTTTTCCTTTTTTTGTTTTGTTTTGTTTGTCATTTACCTCCTCCAACGTTGTCATATCGGACGGTGAATAAAATGGGTGTAATGATGCTGAAATGAGCTCAGGGTCTATAGAGCTTAGAGTTACCCAACATTCGTCTTTTGGGATAAGGGAAAACCCTGGAAAAAACCTCAACCCTGACCGAGATACGAACTCGGGACCTCTTGAACGTGAGGCAGACACGCTACCATCTCGTTACCGAGGCGGGCACACTAGAGGTTCTCACATATGTACCTACAATGAAACACGCACATTTTGTGACGACTTACTATGCTGTAAGTACTTAAGTCCCAGACTTTATAGTTATCACTATAAGATGGAAATTAATCGTTCTTCCAGACTATCCGTTTCAAAGGAAGGTGGACCCGGCGCTCCACGGAAGAAAACATCAACACTGCTGCTGACATTGTGAGAGAGGATCGACGAATTACCTTAAGATCATTTTCTGAAATACTGAACATTGGGGAGATCTGTGGTTCAAATCCTGGCATGGCAATTAACTTTTCAATCTGTCTACACCAAAAAAAAAAAAAACAAGTATTTGACAAAAATCGTGCCATTTTTGTGTAGTAAAAATTTGTGCAGAAGTTAGAATATGCATTTTATGTCATTAAAAGTTCTTAAACATATGGTATTTTAATTAAAATTAAGAGCCATTTTTTAACAAATCAAAAGTTTAGAAAATATTCTATTGAAAGGGTAGTCTGGGATGCGAAATATTCTTGTCCAACCTCGGAGCGTGCTCAAATTAAAACACCAAGTTAGGTATTTAACCGACTTTTTGTTTCAGAGGTAGGCTGTTCACGACATAACGTGGACATTTTGTACAAATGTTTTCTTTTTCGCTGCCTTCCTGTTGTAAATGTAGAAAAAATAAAACCCACAACGTCCATTGATGTCTTAAGCTTGCCGTTTTAAATTAAATCAACACGAATGCAGAAAATTACTTAATTTCAAATTATTGTAAACAACTATATTAGATGCACATTTTAACAATTCATAAAATTTCGAAAGGTCCCACCGAGATTTGAACTCGGATCGCTGGATTCAAAGTCCAGAGTGCTAACCATTACACCATGGGACCTCGCACAGTCACTGCCAACTGGTAAGGCTGTTAAGCTTGAGGCGTGTGCGTCAAAACACTGACAGGTTTTCACAAAATCAGGAAACATGTTCGTGTGTATTTGGGCAATAGGCAACATTTGATTGTGTGTTAATTGAAAGTACATCTTGATGACGTAATCACTGCACAGCTCAGTAACAAGCAGACGTTCCGTCAGATACAACAGTACCCTTCCAAGCGTATTATCGCATAAAACGACCTTGACTGTTGATATGCCAGGCATTACTAACGTTATCTCTCTGCATTACATACACGAAGCATGGATTACTTTTGTGGAATTGGTAAACCGTAAGAGATAAGACTAAACTCGTTAAACTAGAGAATTTACATCAACATGTGTTGTGGTGTTAACCATTTTCGCTGACCTTGATTATTTCTTGTATTATTCAATTACTTTTTAAATACCTTCTCAAATATTAATTCATTTCTATTTTTTATGTAATGAAGTATCTGAAATTCCTAAGCCATCACATGTTAAAAAGTATTTGTTCTAGTTAATTGATGGAAATTAATCATTTCTGCACTCTAGCCATATATAGGCTAAAGTTTTTGATAGAGTCAACATGAAAAAATCAATGCCATGGTCGGGATTTAAACCACGGATCTTCTGGTTTCCGTCGAGTGGCTCTTACCCTTTGAGCTACCATGGCCAACGTGCCGGCCTGACATTAAATTCTCCATTTGACTTATACATTTCCCCGGTAGACCACTTGGGGCTCTCACATCCGAGATACACCGTTTGTGGCGACTTACTATCGTTAAGTATATGAGTCCTAGGCTTCATCATTTAACTCTTATTATTTTAATTAATTAATTAATGGAAATTATTTCTCCACACTAGCCGTATATAGGCTAAGGTTTTTGATAGATAGTGTCAACATGAATCCAATGCCATGGCCGTGATTTGAACCACGGATCTCCTGGTTTCCGTCCAGTCGCTCTTACCCTTTGTTCTACTCAGCCCACTGCATTTGCTATACCTGCAAAAATCAACAGTAATCTCACTAGAGTATTCTATGTCATAGTTTTAAGGAAATTTTATAAGGTATCTCAACTCAGAGGTGCCGGGATTGATTCTCAGCTGGTACTGGGAATTGTTCTTTAAGCGGAATAATTCGACATCTCCACAGTGTCTGCAAGTATAAATGTGGGAGTAAATGTGAGTGTGTTAAAATATAAAAATCAATTAAGAAAACCTATAGTTCAGCGTAAATTAAACAATTAAACAATTTTAAAACATATATAAATATTACAAGATATGAATGCAATAGAATATTAATAGACTGATGGAAAACTACTTCCATATATGGTTTCGGTTTGCCTTTATTTTTAATTATGTCGTGCTGTTTTGTTGAAGGTTAACTTTGAATATGTGGAAAACAAATGGCGATCGCAAACAAATCAGTGGATGCTAGGGAAAGCGCCGGCCCTCGTGCTCTGGTCGCTTCCAGCATATGCCTCTAACGTTCAGTCCCGTAGATGGTCGCAGCCTCGAGTCCCGCCTTGGGCATGGGTATATACAGAGGCCGACAGAAGTACTCGAATAATATAACTGTAACATTGCACGTACTATAAAAACTGTAATATTTATTTGGCAGCGCTTAATTCTTAAACATGTAA
Organism: Mantis religiosa; assembly: GCA_030765055.1. Classification (NCBI taxonomy): domain Eukaryota; kingdom Metazoa; phylum Arthropoda; class Insecta; order Mantodea; family Mantidae; genus Mantis; species Mantis religiosa. The sequence continues at coordinate 33,968,965 of CM060956.1, forward strand.
ACATTAACCATTTGTGTCTCAGAATCAATATTTAAAATAGCACTTTGCATGTGTTTATTACACAATCTGTACTGTATTTCCTCTACTGTCCCTCTTATTGGAGGACATAAGTATTCGAACGTACCCAATTTAACAGAGAGAAAGATGGTTGGACGTACCCTACACGCCCCTACCACATAGCAGTTGTGTTTATGCTATGCCTCAAGACAGTGTGCTCAAAGTTATTCAGCCGATTGTGAACTCACAGGTAATATGGGACGTAAAGGTAAGGAGACAACGGTGGCAAAGAGGAATATCGTGAAAAATGTGTAAAAACAAAACAAATCTCTCTCTGAAATTGCCAAAGTCATTAACAGAAGCAAAACTACGGTGTTCTGCATAATTCAACGCTTCAAACAGACAAATACTGTTGTAAATAAACCTAGAAATGGCGCTCCTTCTAAACTCACCACCAGAGACAGGAGGCACATGATAAAAATGGTGAAGCAGAATCCGAGAGTCACTGCATCTGAGATTATAGGATGCCTTGAGCAATATTCTGGCACTGTGGTTCACACCAGAACAGTTGAACGGGATTTAAAGAGTACAGGGTAAAATGCCCAAGTTCCTAGAAAGAAACCATATGTTAATAAGGTCAATAAGAAAAAGTGTATAGAATTTCCTAAGCAGCATGTGGTGACAGCAACAGAATTCTGCGATAAGGTTCTCTGATCGGACTAGAGCAAATTCTGCTTGTACAAGAGTAATGAACGTCTTAAAGTGTTGAGATTGCCAAATACAGAATGGGAACCTAAGAACATTGTAGCTACAGTGAAACATGGTGGCAGTAGTGTGATGGTATGGGCTGTATAGATTCATCTGACTTTGGGAAATTGGTGTACATAGATGGGATCATGGACAAATTTGAATACAAGAGGATTCTTGAAAACAATCTTAAAAAGAGTGCAGAGAAGCTGGGATTAGGGCATGATTATTACTTCCAGCAGGACAATGATACTGCTGAAATTGTAAGGCTTTGCATCGTGTACAACACTCCTCACACTTTGAAGAACCCGCATCAATCTCCAGATTTAAATCCTATAGAGAACATCTGGAAGGAACTCGAGGAGCGTGTGAGAAAGCATCACACCAGAAGCAAGGATCATCTTAAATAACTTCTTCAAACAAAGTGGAGAAACATAGACTCTGCAGTCAGTAAACAACACATACAGACAATGCCCAAACGATTATCATCAGTAATTCAAAGAAAGGGGATGATAACTAAATACTAGCTATTCACTGTTCGAATACTTATGTCCAGATGTCAAGTAACCGTTTAATTTCTCCTTGTAGTACAAATTAGTTTCAGTTGCTATTTATGAGTTTATATGTTTAATGGAAGATTAGAGTTTATTTTGTACCAGTTGTGTTTACGTAAGCTTACTCTGCGTAGCTTTAAACTAATGTAAGTAATAAATATGTTTACATTCGAATACTTATGTCGGCCTCTGTATGTGGAAAACAAATGGCGATCGCAAACAAATCAGTGGATGCCAGGGAGATGATGAAAGCGCCGGCCCTCGTTGCTCTGGTCGCTTCCAGCATATGCCTCTAGCGTTCCCTCCCGTAGATGGTCGCAGCCTCGAGTCCCGCCTTGGGCATGGGTATTTACGTGTATAGTGTATATTTGTAAGATGTACAGAAAACAAACAATAATCAAATGGAAACAATAAAACAACGGTAAAATAAGGAATATAGGTATATTGTTTCATTATATAAAAATTTGCGCATAGGCAGACATGATTGGTTTGAAACACATCGTTTCGTAGCGTGATATCTCTTATTAAACTATTATTATTTATTATTAAATTCTCATTAATTATTATTATTTGCATTGTTGTTATTGTTATTGAAATATAGAGATAATGGCATGCTCCATTAGGCAACAACGTTGGGCAACACCGCTTAGATGTATATTTATAAAACCACAACGCCAGGACCGACTTGCGTGGAATAAAGGTAATGATGTGGAGGAAAATAAAATGGGTGTGATTTGTTGGGTCGTAAGCATATTGCACAGATGTTAATCAAGATTGGATTGTAAAAGAAAAGAGACTGTTCTCATGAAGCCTTGTTTGTAGGATAATGTTGTGCTCCTGGAGTCTAATTTTACGTTGTTGCTCATCAAAACCGTGACCTCTGTAACACTGGGAGCAGGCGAGCAGGTTTTTTTCTTATACTGCAGAAACCTAGTTCGGGAGCAACTTCTATTACGTTATTGTAAATCTAAAAAGCTGGTACATCACTCTTTATTGACTACACTCATTCTGTTTTAACAATGAAACTTCAGTTTTACTGCAACTAATTATCTATGAAGAGAAAAGGGCACAACATTAATGCTCACATATATATATATACACAGATTCAGAGAATAATAAAAATCTAAGTAGATTAATGTATAATAAGACCTGAAGCTTTCCTGGCGATGAATATGCAAATACTGGATGAACACAAATATAAAAAAACACTATCAAAATTCGCATTACTGAACAAAAGACTGTTTTCAGTAAATTAAATGCCAAGTCAAGAGGTGGCGTGAGTATAGAAAATTAATTGGGTCAAAGAAACGTAACTACTTAACTTGATTATCAAGCTGTATTGATCTTTGCTTCTTAATTCTACGGATTTCCATTTTTAAAACCGGTATCCAACGGGAGCTGCACTGAAATCCAGCATCACGATTAAGCGTGCTCCTTTCAGAGGA
>CM060956.1:33974207-33986707 GCA_030765055.1 Mantis religiosa
AGGAATGATTACAGTAAGTTAACACCTCACAACACATTACGGCTTCAAAAACGTACTTGCTTGTCAATCTATGCTATGTCGAGATTAAATTGTCAAGTAAAAGGTACTATCCCATACAAAGGTGAATACACATGAAAACTTGAAAAATTGGTGAAAATATCAAACTGTATAAAAGTAATAAGATAAACATTAAGAAGTAAAAGCAGCAGAGCATATTAATTGTACCATCGTTTTTCTTTCTATATCTTAAAAATTAGAATATACTCTTGGTTAATTTGGCTGCTAGAAATGTTTATATTGTAAATGGATATTTTCTGCAGTCTCTCTGTATTTTAGACAGGCATAAAAGTCTTATATCTAAAAAAAGGGGGATTAACACTTAATAATTTTAAAGCACTGTCAATTTATAATTAACAAAATAATTTTTTTAAAAGAAGAGGATAAAATGGAGTAAAAATACATACGGCTTTACTGTACTTAGGAGTAATAGACAATATCTAGATCCAATTTCAAGATAAATTTGTTGAAAGTATCGAGACGAAATGAAATGAAAATCGTTTAAAAACGTAGGTAAGCATTTAAATGAAAGTTTTTCAGCATGGAATAATTTCATCCAGTCTACAAGAATATTACTACTGAACTTCTGAATAGCAGTAATTTTAAGTGGGATTTTGATTTCACTTTAAATATTCAAACAGCTCATCCTACCGAAAGCAACCTTCAATCAGAGCATTGTCATTGCATTAAACTGTGGAAAACAAACTAAGCTGGCTAAATGAGGATAAATTAATTTAAAACCTGATTGCATGTTAGCTTTACAACATGGAATATTATTGTATTTTTACTTGTTAATTCTGGATACAAATGTTATGTCCTTAAAGCAAGATATAAAATATATAAAATATTTCAAATATATTATCCAGGGAAACTCAAGCATAATGTCGTCTCAAAACAGCACAACTAATCACATTTTGGAGGGTTGAAGTTAATACAAGTTATCCAATGTGATCATTGTAATTCTTACTGCTTGAAAACAACTACAATTGGATGTTCTGCAGTATAGGAAAGTCGTTTATCGTCCTCTGGCACTCCAGTCCCTGTTTTAAATTGTACGTGGAGTTAGATGAAGTAGCAGCAAAACAAGAAAAGAAATAAAAGAGGGAACCAGCCTGACTACTAGAGGTTCTACCTCTTACACCAAAGTCAATTAACCTCCACACATACACACACACACACACACACACACACACACACACACACACACACACACACACACACACACACATATGCTCGTACAGTAGCATTTGTATATACCCAAATAACACTTCTTGCCCGGGGCTCTGTCACATAAAAAACAAAACTGATTGAAACTGTAGCCATTATCCTCATGAAAACGGAAAGTACCTCATTAACTTTGTGCACCAGTGTTTGGCTTGTAAACAGGGTATTAGGAAATCAGCACTCGTGGCCTCTTATGAAATGCAAAGACAAAGGTGAGATTCCCCACTAGGCAAAGTTTGTATCCGCCCTACGTATTTACAGCAAGTTTGCTTTTTTATTTTTAAATTTACGTCTTCCAAAGTTACGTCGTATCGGACGCTGTAAGAAATGAGGTTCAAATGAGTCCACTGTCCATGGAGCTTCCCCGTAAGGGAGGGGATCCGTCCCCTTCAGCTGCCGTGGTGCGAGCGCTGTGGACCCTTAGCACTCGTGTTAAAGTCTGTCTAGTAAACGCGAATGCAGTTTGCCGCTCAAAGGAAACTACACTCCCGCCCACTAATGACCGTCATAAATCTATCTCCACACTTCAGAAATGGAACACTGTCGTTGAGGACCAATAGCAACCCTGATTTTCTCGAAGTGACAGTCGCATGTCTACTCCACGTGGAGTCTCAGTTGCCAAAGTTCCAACTTCCAGTTGATCTGTTTCATTACGTGCAGAAATTTGTTGTATGTCACGATGTGGAGACCGTGGGAGGGCAATGCAGTGATAAATGTAGTAGATTACTTTCAGTCAAGTGAATATAATCAAAGTGATGACAATAGTGTGAATAACTGGGCCGCGTTATATTACTGGAAAAGGCTCACAAAACAAAGTTATAACGGGAACTGTTTCTAAGCAAATTCGAGCGTTTGTTTTGGACACGTATAAATATTTGCTGACAAATAATCTTGGTAAGTGGTCGTGCAATGAACCTGATGATAAATTCTGGGTATTCACAGAAATACAGTAAGAAATATTGTGACGAAAGGAATAACAAAGACGCCGATCAAGTGTGAAAACAAAAGGAAACGTTTCTCTAAAGTAGATAATTTCACATGCATTTTAATTCGTCGAGAAATTTATAGATTCTATGCAAAAGGGAGAGCGCCCACCTTAGACGAATTGGTTGCACATTTGAAAGAAATTTGTGATTTTCCTTATGGGCGCTTCACTTTGCGCGGTCTCCTAAAGGAGCTGGGTTTCGAATACCACACTTTGAACAAGATAAGGGTTATTATGGAATACAGTAGAATTGTAGCTTGGCGATATATATATTTGTCAAAACTAAGGAAGTTTCGCAGTACTATATATATATCAAAACTAAGGAAGTTTTGCAGTAATGGACATAAGATAATTTATTTAGACGAAACCTCGTACGATACCCATGACGTATCGAGAAAAGTGGCAACCTTGCAGAAAGATCTGGGAGAAGGAGGGTCGGGGGTTGTAAAACGATTATATGGGTTCGTCAGAGGCAGCGGGTGACGTGCACACCAGTTAACTAAACAGACTTTACCTCTGACGTTACTAGAGGAACCTCGGGCCGAACTGCCGAGCCCCTCCCGTCGGGGAGTTGTTCGGATTGGGTTGTACTCGGGGGCAGTGTGTTCCCGACACCCGCGGGAGATCGGGTACCTCCGGCAAGGCTTCGGCCGCCCAAAGGGGGTAGAGAGTTGCCTCATAAGTCCCGCGTACTAGCCTGCATAGCTAGTAGAAGGTGTGCTAGATCATCAGGCACCTTGTTTGCGGTAGCCTTCCCTGCGGGGTTGGCACGCGTAAGTGGCGTCTTGTGTTTTCGGGCCCGATGGGGGGGGGGGCTTGTTAGCTTCTAGATCTTGACCTATGAAAAGAGCCTTGGAGGCGCCGGGCGCACTTCGGGGACAGCTCGGCAACTCCCTGGTTGAGAGGGAGCTCAGTGACAGATGCCACACCTGTACGCGATTGAGAATTTGATAGCGTAATCTCAGCCCTAGGATTAGGCTTAGAATTTCACTACGGAGGGGATTCAGCACTTAGAGCAGTTTGCTGGGTTCATTGTTCCTATACCCCCAAGTGGGGCACACCCAGGAGGGAGGATGAGGCGAGAGGAGACAGCGGGTTGCCGACCCAAGGAGCTGCGACACTACAGAGGGCAGCGTCCCTACAGTTTACTTGGATAGAGACTTCCCCCGACAGGCCAGGACAACGAACCGCTCCGCTACTGCGGGACAGCAACGAGCTCAGCAGCCGAGCCTCAAAGGTCCCTGGTTCCCGGTCCCGAAATGGTCCCAGCAGGGGAGATGAGACCAGCAACCGACCTACCGAAGGAGGAAGTACAGTGCGATCCATATAAATCTGAACCATTTCAATAGGCCATAACTTTTGAACCAATAACAGGACAGACGTGAAACTTTAGGATAGTATAATACACAACTGGAAGATTACATTACACAATTTACATCTCAGAGAAAATGTTGGAAGTATCCTCCACCAGCATCTATACATGTTTGTACTCGTCTCACCATATTCTCTGAAGTTTAACGGAAAGTATCCTCGCCAATGTTAGTTATTTCGGTTCGAATGGATTCATTGAGAACATCAACTGTCCGTGACCTATTCTTGTACACTCTATTTTTTAGATACCTCCAAAAAAAATCCGGTGAGGTTAGGTCAGGGTATCTGGGTGGCCACAGACTTTTTGAGGTTGTTCGATTATCAAGGAAACTGATTACAAATTCCATTGTGTCATTAGATGTATGGCACGTTGCTCCATCTTGCTGAAAATAACCTTCTCTCAATTTGATGTTATCCAGCTGCTCCACATATGTCTTGAAGATACCTATATAAACTTCAGTGTATACAGTCGTATCAAAGAAAATAAGACTAACGATCCTGGAAGCTGACACAGCGCACCATCGTGCAGGGACATGTATAGATGCTGGTGGAGGACACTTCCAACATTTTCTCTGACATGAAAATAGTGTAATGTAATCTTCCAATTATGTATTATATTCTCCCAAAGTTTCAAGTGTTTCCTATTATTGGTTCAGGTTCAGGTTTATATGGATCGCACTATAGTTTACCTCAGAGTATATCATCCCGCCATGCAACGCCGAGACACCCGCCGACACTTCTGCCTCGATAGAGGCCACCAGATGAGACTCACTGCAGGCCTCGCTCCCGGCTGAAATACGTCACAACTCCCGAAGCTGTCTTCCTCTGGTTTAAGGGTTGTAGGAACAAGCGACGGTGTTGGGTGCGTGCAGCCAAACGGTGAATGTTTGCTCTCTAAAGGCTTTTCGCCTGCCCATCGGATCTATCTCCCTATGGGTCCCATCACGGACTAGATCAGATGCTCAACTGTGTAGCATGTGCTCGCTCTGCCTATATATGTGATCCCCCTATCGAGAGACAGTCATAGTGGTCAGAGGCAGATGAATTTGCACATCTTTCATTTCCTGTACGTAAGAATGGCACTACAGTGTTGTCTCTGGAACTTAGTTACCACGCGTAAGTAGCTGATTCTGTTGCAGTGAGTAGAAGGAGGTGATTTAAGTTCCCCTTGCAGATGAGCATGGCTGGGCTAGATGCTTAGATATTTCGAACTAGGTATACTATCTGCCCACCACAAGAAGACCAGACAGAAAAATATGTAACCTAATCACTTTGCTGTCTAATGATGTTTGGGCTCGTCTTCCGGATAAGATAAGGGTGCTAGCTTCATATAAAATACACTCCGTAGGGGAGGGGATACGTCCCCTTCAACTGCAGTTGTGTGGGCGCTGTGGACCCCTAGCACTCATGGTACCTCTGACGTTACTAGGGGAACCTCGGGCCGAACATTCGAGCCCCTCCCTGATTGGGAGTTGTTCGGATTGTGTTGGAATCGAGGGGGGCAGTGGTTCCCGATATCCGTGGGAGATCGGTACGTGTCTGGACGGGGTTGAGGGAAGCAATAATATTCCTACGTACTAACCTGCATAACTAGTAGAAGGTGTGCTGGATCACCAGGCGGCCTTACCGAGGTTGATCGGTAGCCTTCCCCATTGGGGCTGGCGCGCGTAAGTGGCGTATCCACTTCCATCCCGTCTTGAGTCCACAGGACCAGATGGGGGGGGGCTTGTTAGTCTCTAGGTTTTGCCCTATGGAAAGCCCCACGGAGGCGCTGGGCGCCCTTCGGGGACAGCTCGGTAACTCCCTGGTCGTCAGAGGGAGGGTGGGTCTGTCTGTGAGTATCTGCCCTGGTAGAAACCCTCGAGTTTATATATATCCGGGTTCGATCCCAGGCGACCGCAAAGTGAGATTGGTGGTGGACAACACGGCGCTGGGGCGGGTTTTCTCCGGGACCTCCGGTTTCCCCCGCCATCTCATTCCACCGGTGCTCGATCTTCATCTCATGTATCACCAGTGTCACCGTCTGCGGTGCTGTATGTAGTAAAAGCGGGCGTTAAACACTACACATACATACATACACACACACACACACACTCATACACACATTATGCATAATACTTATAAAGTAGTTACTGAAACGAGCATTAGATGTGGCAGCATGGGTGACTCATGAACTCTCATACACTCATTTCCTAGTAAACAGATCCACTACCATAGCAGATAACAGTTCAGGCCCCTCTCCCTGTTCAGGCACCTCTTGCCTTCTTGTGGTGGGCAGGCAATACTCTAATCTTGCTTATGACCTTCGGGTTTCTCCCTTCATCCTTCCTCCTCAGAGGTCGCTGTAGAAGCAGAAAGACCCGGGAGTTCTGTCCCAGTTGCGTGGCTCCCAGCGTCTGTGCATTTCATTTTGACTGACAAATGAAGATCTTTCACTTATTTTCATGTAGCGTTTCTGTTATACTCAGTGGCCGTGACCAAGGCGGGGCGGTTTCGTTCCCAAACGACTGCAAAGTAAGATTTGTGGTGGACAACACGGCGCTGGGGCGGGTTTTCTCCACTATTTCCGGTTTCCCCCGTCATCTCATGCAACCGGTTCTCCATCTTCATTTATGTATCATCAGTGTCACCGCCTGCGGGGTCACATATAGTAAAAGCGGGCGTTAAACACGCACGCACACACTCACTGTTATACTGCATCACCGAGTTCAAGCTTCTAACCTCAAAAACCTTAGTTTGGTACTGCCTTTCTGCTCCACAATATAATAAATAATTCCCAGTTCAGCAAAATATTGACATTTGTTTAATAAATATAATGACTTGTTTCATGCTTATAGCATTTTCCACGTTATTTATCACGATACCTTGTAAACAGTTTTACAATAACTTACATCTAATAGACGTGCGTGTAGAACGTTTCACTTCGGTTGCCAATTACTGTTTTAATAACAAACAGGCACTCAAGGCAAGCATGTTGATAACCTCCCACTTTGATGTCATCTACAGTACCTCGGTGTTTGAAGCATCTTCTGCCATCTGCTACAGTGGTGAACTATGGTACCTTTACGTCAGGGAATGAGGTATGGTGTGACAAGAGACAAAAACAGTTGAGTGGTAAAAATGAGCTATTAGAAGTGAGTTGTCCACTGTTTGAGAATGTAGAATTAAAGTGTTTCTGAAGAGTAAGATGGCGTTGCGAAAGCCACTCGCTTTCAGGAAGTCACGGGTTCGGTTTCCGTCAATTCCGATTTCAGTTTTTCGCGGTTTCTTCATATCAGGCGAATGGTGGAGTGCTTTCTTTCCTGTCCATAAATTTCCTTCATTCCATTTTCTTTTGATTTTTTCAGAGATGCTTCCTGGTACTTGGTGTATGATGGTGCGGACACATGCCGCGGATGCTTGCGCATTGTTTTCGGCGCTAGGTTCAAACAGAACCTATATGTGGTCTGGGTTTACGAACCGAGGAAACGCGAAGCGTGTTTTACTGGAACGCGAGGCCACAGATCGAAAGAGATACTGTCCACCAACGCAATGTAAGTCCCTGTGAGGAATGTTCCTCCCTTACTCAGGAGCACAAGGACAGCGAATGTGTGTGAAAGAGAACGCATGTTACACAAGGAGCAGAACCTTTAAAAACATGCGCCCTATTTCCTCTGTACACCAAAACCGAGAAGTTTCGTTCACAAAAGTAGAAGGGGCCAGAATGTCTTTGAATGGTTTGTAAGTGAACTGACATGGGGTGTCATAAACCTGTCCAGGGAGGGTGTAGCAACCTTCGCCAACTCCTCTGCCTCTCAGGCCCCGGAGACTTTCTTTCCATTGGTATAGTATACCAGATTCTGGGAGTATATAGCCAACAGGTGTTAATATAGTGAGACAGATACTACACTAAATTGAAAATGTAGTTATTGCATCCCTAGATTAGGAATTAAGAAACGCGCGAAGTTTAAGGATGAGCTCCTTTAGGAATACCTAGTTAACTACTGCCATTATATCTTTTAACTTCTGTGGAATTTATAACTACAGTTTGAAATAACTGTTTTGGTATTCGCTGAAATGTTAAACATGAAGTTCCTTTGAGGTGAGCCCGCCTCGGTAGCGTGGTGGTAGCGTGTCTGCCTCACGTTCAAGAGGTCCCGAGTTCGGATCTCGGTCAGGGTGAGTTTTCTGGATAACGTTTTTCCGGGGTTTTCCCTTATCCTAAAAGACGAATGTCTGGTAACTCTAAGCTCTATGAACCCTGGGATCATTTGAGCATCATTTCACCCATTCCATTCATCGCGCGGTATGACTTAACGTTGGAGCACGTAAAATTACAACATTCCTTTGAGGTGACTTCTGAATTTGTACGAGGATCGGCTGTTGAGTTCCGAGGGCCTCACATAGATGGTGCCACTGGGCTACTTTGACGGATAGCATCATATTGTTTGACCCTATACTAGCTTGTATCCATAGTTACAGGACAACAGCTTGTTTAGTTTTTGAATGACAACATTTTAAAGAAGAAAAGCATTGAGCTTTCATGAAAATTGAGGATTTGGAAAAACGAGCAGTGATTAAATTCTTCTATTTGAAAGGTTTATCGCCTAAAGAAATCAAGGAGGAAATGAACAGTACTGGGAATTTGTGGGTTTGTGAAATTAAAAGTCCAATTGCACAAACTCAAAATGTTCTTTATTTCCACCGAATTACAGTTGGAACACTCGCCGACTACACAGAATTACGCAGCGCACAGAATTACAATTCACCAGTTCGTCTGTCACAGGTCCACTCTGCACTCGCAATTACGCACAACTCCTCCGATGCACGTTCACAGTCTTCCGTCCGTTCACTCACTTAGCGCTCCTCACGGCTGCTCGCCAAGAACTGAATTGACTCGCCAACTGCAGGCCTTATATAGGGAAGTTCGCCGTTTCTGGAAAGTTCGCGGCGCGCACAATTATCCCGAGGTTTCCAGACGTCTGGTGGGAGGGAAAAGAGACGGTACAGGGCTCGTGCCGCTCTCCTAATCATACCTTCAGTTAGTGACACGAGACAAATGGTAGGCGTGAACTAAATGCTTGCCTTCTGGTCCTACTGCCGGCCGGTTCTATTGAGAGTTCCGACGTTCGGGTGACAGTACATTGAAAGACTCTGCCCCTTCATATACAATGATTAAAATCTGGGTTGCAGAGTTTAAAATGAGAAGTACGAGCACTAGTGATGAGCCTCCCTCTGGACGCCCTATGGAAGTGACAACTCCAGGGACCATTGAAAAAAAATCTCGTTTAGTATCATAAGACTGCAGATTAAAGTTATTTGAGATAGCAGAGGCTGTAAACATATCAAAAGAACGTGTAGGTAATATTTTAAGTAATGGTTTTGTCTTTCACTGGGTCTGTGCAAGAAGGGTGCCGCGTTGTTGCTAAGAAAAAGTGTTTCTGTTATGAATTTAGAGCTCTACCATAAAAATCCCAGTGAATTTTTGAGTCGATTTATGAAACCTGGATAAGGTAAAGGGAGGTATTTGTGTGAAATAGGCAATTTCGTGATATTTTTTCGAAGGGATGTCACAGAGAAACCAGTTGGTGCTAACGTGCCTGCCGATAGCTCCTGAGCTTTAAGGAACATATATGTCAACTACCAACAGTGAAAAACAAGTTAACACCAACTGGTGTCTCTGTGACATCCTTTCGAAAAAGTATCACTAAATTGCCTGTCACGAAAATACTCCCTTTACCCTACATCACTATATTTCAGAAAGTAAATCACATTCAAAACAGTGGAATGCGGCAGGTGAACCAGCTCCAAAAAAAGTGAAAGTCAATTTCGTAAGCTAAAAAGTTTATGGCGAGTGTTTTCTGAGCTACACAAGAAATTATTTTTATTGATTACTGCGAAAAGGGTAAAGGTATGACTGGTGACTACTGAGAAAGCCTACTGCAACGTTAGAGTGACTAAGTGAAAAGAAAAATACCTCATTTTGTACTTATTTTTGCACAACAATGTTCCGGCCCTTCATTTAGTCATTGCAGTGGTAAAAATATGTGAATTAAAGTTCGAATTGATTGAACATCCATCCTATTCATCAGATCTATCACTCAGTGACTACCACCTGTTCCCTAACCTCAAAAAATTTCGTGAATGACGAAGATTCACAGCAACGAGGAGGTCATTGATGAGGTAAACAGCTATTTTGAGGACCATTGATAAATCGCACTACAGAGATTGTTTAATTACCGATATGACAAATGTATTAGCCTCTTTTTTCTGTAATTTACGTCCAACGCTAAGTCATGTTGGACGATGAATAGTATAGGTGAAATGATGCTCAAATGAGCCCAGGGTCCATAGAGCTTAGATTTTCCCGACATTCGTCTTTCAGGATGAGGGAAACCCCCGGAAAAAGCCATATCCAGCCCTGACCGAGATTCGAACTTGGGACCACTTGTACGTGAGGCGTATTAGCCTTTCCGTAGATTATGCTGAGAAATAAAGGGAAAAAAAGCTTTTTTATTATTATTGTGAAGCCCGGAACTTATCAGACGACCCTCGTATAACCCTAGCTAGATCTTTAGGTATCATAATGTGACTTTGTGGGTTCGTGAAATGAAAAGTCCAATTGCACAAACTCAAAATGTTCTTTATTTCCACCGAATTACAGTTGAACACTTGCCAATTACACAGAATTAAGTAATGCTCACAATTACGATTCACCAGTTCGTCCGTTACAGTTCCACTGCACGCTCACAGTTACGTACACTCCTCCGATGCACCTACACAGTCTTCTCGTCCGTACACTAGCACGGCGCTCCTACGCTGCTCGCCAAGAACTGAACTCACTCGCCCAGAGGTCCAGAGGTCCAGAGGTAGTCCTGGTCGGGCGGGGCAATTTTTCTTTTTCCCCGTCCGGGTGTCTTTTGCCGCAGTACCTAGCCGCTTTGCGGCTTAACCTGCGAAGTGAGTCAAGATGGGTTGAGTTTTTGTTCTGCTGGCGGTAGGTTTTTGTTTGTTTGTTTGTTTGTGAGAAACTGGTTAACTGGTGTTAACTGGTTGCTCTTGAGTGTTCTCTGAAGGCAACAGCTAGGCGGGTTTGTTACGTTCTCCCGTTGGGGGAGGATCTGTTTAGAGCTTTTGCCCCGTTTTGAGTACGGGTGGTCTAACGCTTGAGCCATCAGGCGTTATGTGAATTTGGACATGTTTGGGGTTTCCCTTGGGTTAACCAAGGGGCCCCAAGACGTCTCATGGGAGTTTGTACGATGGCAAGCATCTTTGCTCCCTCTGGTCATACCTGCCCAATGAGTTCACCAAAGGGTTGCCATGGGTTTGAATTTTGTCGTACATTGAACGAGCCCTCTCTCGGATGACGTCGACAATGTACGGGATGTTTGAATGTTCATGAAGGATATGGGCGGGAAATCTCCAGTCAGTATCGTAGATGACCCGTAGCGCCCTGTTCTGCAGCGTCTGGAGTCTGACGAAAGTGGTATTTGCCACTGTTCCCCAGACCTCACAGCCGTACAAGATCATGGGCGGGATGATCGCCCGATACAGCTGGAATTTGAGACGGAGTGGCATACCAAACCGTTAATTTGAGAATTCTTTTTGCATTTCTAATTTTGAGAACTGGCTTACGTTGATTTCTCCAGCTCTCCGGTTACAAAACATAACTGAGTTGGAGGCTATTGGAAATTTATGCTGAGGATTTTCTTGTAGATTGAGTTCATCATAACACCTAATTACCTTAGCTACACTGACAATCAATTGTTTTTGTATAACAAGAGCTTCATTCTAACCCTGACAAAACTGTAGTTTCTTACGTTGGTCATTAATTTTAACACTGCAAAATGTTCTTTTGCAATTATTTATTTATTTGCATATTATTTGTTTATAAAATGATTAATCATAACCATCAATAGTTCCGGTTTCGCTATTATAATGGGCACGTGCTTCTGTAACAAAATAGTAAAATACGCGTTGTTGGTTCGTGTGTTCATACTGCAATGTCAAGGGTAATGTACTAAACACGTGTTCCTTCGTGGAACTGAGGAGTAAGTGGGTCAATGTCAGTTGTGTGCTAGGGGATTTCCACTGATCATACGGTGATACTGGAAATGAATGGAGTAGCCTGGGAAAGGAAATGTTTAACCAAACCATTGTTATGAATAAAATAAAAGCTTTAATCTTCAAAGTCACTACAATGAATCATAACTTTTATCATAATCATACACTTTCAAACTGTCCTGCAGTTTTTGCCTTTTTAAAATTAATTTCGATCACCGATTTTTAGTGCATAATTCTGTTTTAAATGGGGGAGTGATAAAGTACTAATATTCGTATCTATCCAGGCTATTTCGGGTTGACGTTTACGAGTCATAGTTTTAAGCAGAAAATGATTATGTGTATATTACAGATAGTAGTGCTCCTAAAGTGATTTTGGAAGTCTCTGAAGAAGAAATTATTACAAAAATTAAAAAGCTTAAGAATAGGAAATCTCCAGGATAAAATGGTATAACCAACGAAATGATAAAATATGGAGGGGATAGACTCACATCAGAAATAATAAAATTAATTGCACAAATATTCCAAAAAGTAAAATTCCACATGATTGAAAGTCTAGTATTGTGATTTCTATCTTTAAGAAAGACGATAAACAGAAACCGGAGAAATATAGACCAATAAATCTACTTAACACCCTACTGAAAATTACAACGAAACTAATTAATCAAAAACTATCAAAAATTATTTACCTTCAGGATGAACAACAAGGATTCCGGCTTGGTAGATCTTGTACTGTCGCTATTTTTGTGATAAAGCAGGTAATAGAAAGAGCTATTGAATATAATAAACCTGCATTTCTATGTTTTATAGACCTTGAGAAGGC
>CM060956.1:33991707-33996707 GCA_030765055.1 Mantis religiosa
AAATATGGGACAAAAATATAAATAACTTATCAGAAATAGAATACAAGTAAATGAAATATGATTATAATTTTTTGAAATCAATTATTAACTGTACTAAGAGAATAAACTTATATAGAAGCTAAGCAAAGTGCATCTCTTTTAATCAGAAGTGTCTCGATCAATGCTTCATAAAAGATAGCTGAATACCTAGTCAAATAAAAATAATCAAAATCTCCCCAAAATAACTTCGTAATTAAAGTCCTAAATACGTTAAAATCACAGTAATTTATAATTTTATTTATCTGTTATGCTAAATCTCTCTACACCTCTACATATGAAGTACAAGGTTATTGTGTACACTAAAACTACCAAGAGATATCACTGAAGGGGAACAAAAAGTGTGTAACATGTGTGTGTACATGCTTGAAACCACGTGCTTAACGTGCGGCAATTCTTAGCAGTAAACAATTGACGCATGCTTCCAATAAGCACGCACTATTGTTCTGGCTATATAAATTGTTTTAAGGACAAATAGATTAATACAAATATTACGAAAGTACTGTGATATAACGATAAATATTAGTATATGAACATTAACTAATTGGAAAAATAAGGTAACAATTAATAAGTAAATGAAATAAAGGCTTTTAAAAACATTCTTAAAAATGTACTTGCCCTTTGACATTCATATACCCTTCCGATCACAATCGCTGGGAAGTCGCCCGGTGCTCCAGTCATCAACATTGCTGCTGCCATTGTGAGAGAGGATCGACGAATTACCTTAAGATCACTTTCTGAAGTACTCAACATTTCATTGGGTGCCACCCACAGGTTGGTCACAGAAACATTACACGTGAGACGTGTTTGTGCGCGATGGGTTCCAAGACTGTTGATTCCCGAAAAAAAGGACATTCGCATGCAGGTCTGCATGCAGTTAAAGTTGATGTTAGAGGAAGATCCGGAGTTTTTTACAAACGTAATCACTGCTGATGAAACTTGGCTACATCATTTTGATCCTGAGAGCAAACAGCAAAGCTCAGTGTGGAAATCTCCTTCATCACCAACCCCCAAAATAGTAAAAGTGGTTGCTTCTGCTGGGAAAGTTATGGTCATCTCATTCTTGGATATGCATGGAATGGTTTATTAGAATTTTATACCTGCACACACATCAGTAACTGGACAATACTACAGGGATGTCCTGAAAACATTGCAAGTCCATATCAGGCGCAAAAGACCACATTTCCGTGAAGCAGGCTGGATGCTGCACCACGATAATACGCGGCCGCATATTGTAAATGTTGAATATCTTGCAAAAATCAACGTAAAGTGCATCCCTCACTCTCCCAATAGTCCAGATTTAGCCCCATGTGATTTTTTCTATTCCCTTACTTGAATAAACGCCTTTGTGGGCGGTATTATCCATTAACAGAAGCAGTGGTGAAGGCTGCGGAGGCGATTTTGAAGGATCTCTCAAAAATTGTTTCCAGCATGTCTTTGAAGACTGACAGAAACCCTGGACAAGGGCATCGCATTCAGGGGAGACTATTTTGAGAAAGACCATCAAAATTATGAAGATGAGTAAAGGTACGTTGTCAAAAAAAATTATGATCATTCTTTATTGAACAGCTCTCATATTTGGTAGTTGTAAAATTAAATTGTACACCATAATGCAGGGGAGGTTCCTACTTGATGCGTTTGAATCGCCAAGTCACCTACTTTTTTTTAATAACTTACTTGGTTGTGTTTTATGTTCTAGCATGTCATTTTCGTTTATAAAAGTTCTCCAAATTATATTTTGTAATGGAGCCGCTCATTTGGCACCCGCGCGTCGATAATGCAGGTAGCTTACTTCCCGACTAGTGATTCGTTGTTAAAAGACCAAGGTGACCATAACACTTGCGGCGAGTGAGGAGAGATTAGAGGGGCAGAATGCATTGCTGGTTACCATGGCTACGGATTCAATTCATAGAAGTCGTATATTGCGCACCAAATAGTGTTGCCAACAAAATACAGGACTTTCTTCCTATTTTTTGTTTATTTGAAAAGAAACTTGTTGATAGAAGTGGTAAACCGCTTGAAGCGAGCCCCGCATGTCATGTGCTACTGTTTATTATCAGTTTGCATCCTGTGTAAAAACGTAATTTTATGTGATCGGTAATTATTGTGTGATATGTGAAATGTTTAATTTTTCATATTTAATGTATTTACAATGAATCCAACACACGACTGTGTTCCATTTTCCAAACAATCATTATTCCAGTATCAAATCCGTTTTTGCGATGCTGATTTTACGAATTTAGTTCAGCCAATTTTCCGAGTCACCTAATCAATTCCCCTAGAGCTGCGCCTGCCATAATGCAATTAAATATATTAAATTAAATGCATCATGTAGATTAAAGTCATTATTTACTTCTGTTAAATAAAAGCAGCGTAATATTGGATTAAAATGCTGCGTCCACTGTTGAGGTTATGTTGGAAACAAATGACAGATAAACGTAATGATTAATGTACTGTCGGGCGAATAGTTCCGTATTGATCCGCGCAGGCATTTTTGGAATGGTTTGGCGCTGAAGTAGTAAATTGGCCATGTAGGGGTGGTGCAGTGGGTGTGGTGGTGGGAGGATGAGGGTGGGGCGGACATGAGGAGGTGTTCGGGGTACACGGCTAGATAGCAGGCAATTATGCTCCGCTAGGAGGTAATACGTAACGGAATGTGCGATTTCTGATGACGCCTTCTGTTGCCCTGGTTGCTGCACGTCCTAGAGAAGCACATTTGTGCAAGAACGTGCAATTAGTTCGCTAATAACAGAAATGCAGCATAAAGTAACCTGCTTAAAGTATTCTACAAAAGATAATTTATTTGCGTGCAATAAAATTCATACACCAGTTTATGTACGTGTTCCATACGGTTTTCGTTTTAAATATTACTTATTAGCTATTAAAAACTCAAAATCACAAATTTTCAGAACAATCTGTACAGAAATTAATTGTTCTTTCACACTAGCCGTGTGTCGGACGCACTATGAAAGGGTAGAGACAGACTGAAAAATTCAAACTCCGGCTGTGACATTGAATTTTTCAGTCTGGCTCTACCCAATCTGTATCGAGTTAGGAAAAATCCAGCTACATTAACAATTTTCTTTCTTTATTTAAATAATTATCTTCACCTTTTAGACGCGCATGTGTGTATATAACCTTGCAATGGATTTATTCGTTGTTATATTGAAAAATAAAATAGATGCAAGCAACATTAATTTCATAAGATTTTTATTTCAATATTTAAACAGAATAATAACACATCATTCACGTTTAAAAACTTAACTGTCCATATAAATAGTTAAATACTGCATACATTATATGAATAAAGAGAACTTGTGCTTGTGTATTATAAAAATTAACTCGCATTTTCACTGTCTCTTAGACAATTAATTCTCCATTACAAAAGTATTTCCAAAATGCTAATTGTTGTATTTATTATTAAGGATATTCATCTGAGAAAATACTAACATCTACAATTTTGCTTCGATTGACTTGAAACTTTAACACAAATATTGTAGTATTAACAATAGCTCACAGACCAATTTTCAGATTTTTGTCCAAAATAGCTCTTGCGATATTAATATATTTATGTTTTATTGTTATTTAATTAAACTGTTCCACATGATGAAATTTTAGTTTCAGAAAAATAATACTTTCCAGTTATACTTATAAATACGTTATTAGTAAATTTAAGAGATGAAATTTTAATCTGACCCTTGGTTTAGGATAAACAAAATATTCAATTCTCTCCTTTTATTGAATTTTAATATTTGCTTGTGAAATATGTGCTTTGATATTTAATTGCACAGGCACTGGTGACATAAAAAATCATCTCAGCATTTTCCTTTAGTACTGCTTTTACCCAAATACGAAACTTTTGAACCTTTGTAAGCTGCATCATGTGGAGTAATTTATATTCTGGAAAGCGCTGAAAATTAAATACACGAAAAAATCATCAAAATAGGTGCCCGCTTACAGTAACGTAACCCATGGCGTAACAGCCCCAAGTGAGCCTGAGCCTACCAACCCGACTGCCGGCCTCATGTCCACTTAATCACGGCAGAGGTTGCCGATCATTCAGCCGATACGGGGAGTGAGTGAGTGAGTGTGTGGTGTTTTAGGGCCCGTCGACAACAAGGTCATTTGGGCCCGCGATACGGGTAGGTGATGTGGTCAACATCTCGGCATCCCCCAGCCGTAACGTTTGTTGAATTTAACACACCATTATTTTCTTGCATAATGCTCCTGTGCAGATTCCACGTTCTTGCCAATTTCTCAGGCTTTGCAATGCTATATTTGCAACAATTACAGTTTTTTAATTTAAAAAAATTGTAGAATCACCATCAAAGTATCGAAAAAGTATCGAGCGAATTTTCTGAAATATCGTTCGACTTCGATACCACGAAAGTAACGTAAGTATCTAGATATCGCAAGTACCGTATATAGAAATAACATACAAACATCAAACCGATTTAACTAAAAACTATTTTAGATGTGGATGTAACATAATTTTTACTTTATTTACTGCATACAGTAAGTAGGGTAAATATTATTAACCAGCCACATATCCCATCTCAGGATGGAATGTGTCAGACTTTTTATTTGATTCGACACAAAACTAATTAAGAAAATACGCTACCCACACGACCCCTTACATGAAAATTTTTTCGAAAATCTTAATCTTCCAAAAATTGATTTAAAAAGTTTCATTAATATGCCTTATGTTTAAAATATTTTCAGAACAGTAAACTATAGGTATATATTATATTTTCTGGGAATGTCCTCAAAAGTCCTCTTCATTCTGGATAACTTTTTTCCATGATTTGCAAACCTGAGAGAACCAAAATCTTGCTAAAACAAGATGATGTCACAGTGCTTCCATCGAATAAATTTTCTTTTCAGAATATTCTTTGTTACTTGTTAGATTTTTTCCAATCCTTACACAAGGGTCATTTGATAACTCTGGTAAATGTCCATGAAGG
>CM060956.1:34001707-34026707 GCA_030765055.1 Mantis religiosa
AACAAAAAATTGATAGTTATATGCCAAAGAGGTTCAAGAGTTCCAGAACTCGAAATTCAAAATGCAAGATCTAATCTCAAATGAAACTTTCCGATAAATATTTTACTTTCTTTCATGTACCTTGGTTTTCAAATTTTCCAATAGCAAATAAACCAGTTCCTGGTTTAAGATTACCTTTGTTGATGCAAATGAACATCTACGTAGGTATAATGCGATTATCACGTGGCATATCTGCTCTATTCTCTAGATATAGCACAGCAGGTCCCATGGTGTAATGGTTAGCACTCTGGGCTCTGAATCCAGCGATCCGCGTTCAAATCTCGGTGGGACCTTTACTCTAATTTTAATATCCTTGCTATACTTCTATTAAATTCATATGTTCTAGATATAGTACATCAGGTCCCATGGTGTAATGGTTAGCACTCTGGACTCTGAATCCAGCGATCCTGGTTCAAATTTTGGTGGCACCTTTACTCTAATTTTAATATCCTTGTTATACTTCTATTAAATTCATATGTTCTACATATAGTACGTTAGGTCCCATGGTGTAATGGTTAGCACTCTGGACTCTGAATCCAGCGATCCGAGTTCAAATTTTGGTGGCACCTTTACTCTAATTTTAATATCCTTGTTATACTTCTATTAAATTCATATGTTCTAGATGTAGTACGTTAGGTCCCATGGTGTAATGGTTAGCACTCTGGACTCTGAATCCAGCGATCCGAGTTCAAATCTTGGTGGAACCTTTATTCTAATTTTAATATCCTTGTTATACTTCTATTAAATTCATATGTTCTAGATACAGTACATCAGGTCCCATCGTGTAACGGTTAGCACTCTGGACTCTGAATCCAGCGATCCGAGTTCAAATCTCGGTGGAACCTTTACTCTAATTTATATATCCTTGTTATACTTCTATTAAATTCATATGTTCTAGATATAGCACATCAGGTCCCATGGTGTAATGGTTAGCACTCTGGACTCTGAATCCAGCGATCCGAGTTCAAATCTCGGTGGAACCTTTACTCTAATTTTAATATCCTTGTTATACTTCTATTAAATTCATATGTTCTACATATAGCACATCAGGTCCCATGGTGTAATGGTTAGCACTCTGGACTCTGAATCCAGCGATCCGAGTTCAAATCTTGGTGGGACCTTTATTCTAATTTTAATATCCTTGTTATACTTCTATTAAATTCATATGTTCTAGATACAGTACATCTGGTCCCATCGTGTAACGGTTAGCACTCTGGACTCTGAATCCAGCGATCCGAGTTCAAATCTCGGTGGGACCTATACTCTAATTTTAATATCCTTGTTATACTTCTATAAAATCCATATGTTCTAGATGTAGTACATCAGGTCCCATGGTGTAATGGTTAGCACTCTGGACTCTGAATCCAGCGATCCGAGTTCAAATCTTGGTGGGACCTTTATTCTAATTTTAATATCCTTGTTATACTTCTATTAAATTCATATGTTCTAGATACAGTACATCAGGTCCCATCGTGTAACGGTTAGCACTCTGGACTCTGAATCCAGCGATCCGAGTTCAAATCTCGGTGGAACCTTTACTCTAATTTTAATATCCTTGTTATACTTCTATTAAATTCATATGTTCTAGATATAGCACATCAGGTCCCATGGTGTAATGGTTAGCACTCTGGACTCTGAATCCAGCGATCCGAGTTCAAATCTCGGTGGGACCTATACTCTAATTTTAATATCCTTGTTATACTTCTATTAAATTCATATGTTCTAGATATAGCACATCAGGTCCCATGGTGTAATGGTTAGCACTCTGGACTCTGAATCCAGCGATCCGAGTTCAAATCTTGGTGGGACCTTTATTCTAATTTTAATATCCTTGTTATACTTCTATTAAATTCATATGTTCTAGATACAGTACATCTGGTCCCATCGTGTAACGGTTAGCACTCTGGACTCTGAATCCAGCGATCCGAGTTCAAATCTCGGTGGGACCTATACTCTAATTTTAATATCCTTGTTATACTTCTATAAAATCCATATGTTCTAGATGTAGTACATCAGGTCCCATGGTGTAATGGTTAGCACTCTGGACTCTGAATCCAGCGATCCGAGTTCAAATCTCGGTGGAACCTTTACTCTAATTTTAATATCCTTGTTATACGTCTATTTAATTTATATGTTGTAGATATAGTACATCAGGTCCCATGGTGTAATGGTTAGCCCTCTGAACTCTGAATCCAGCGATCCGAGCTCAAATCTCGGTGGTACTTTTACTCTGGAGAGAAGCATAAATTCTTGTATTTTGTCCTGTGCACATAAAATGAATTGTTTGAAATTGTAGTGTACATTAGATTATCTAACATATACCTACCCTCCTGATGATTAAAAATGAAAGGCATGCTTCCCAAAATTTCGATATATATGAAGGCTCCTGAACTAAAATTATAACAAACTTTCGTTTTTTATAAAGGTAGGTGTGAATGCACTTCTGTTTGTGTATGTTCCTCAAAAATGAATGTATAAAGAGATACTGAGCATGGTATGTGAGGCTGGTATGTTACAAACATATGAATGTACATGTCCAAGAATGTGCTATTTCTTTAATCCAACCTTTCATGTCTAAAATTTTTTTAAATTTTATTTTCTCATAAATCCCTAAATTAGTTTTATTGAAAACCACATACATATTTATGATATTTACTCCTATATAGTAAAAAAGATGTATGTCCTAATTTTTCAGAAAATAGCTTGTGAATTCCTCTTTGCTTGGAGAAATTTTTTATAGATTTGTTTAACTGTTAAGAGATAGACAAAGATGTACTAAACACGATATTTTATATTGCTTTAAAATAATTTATTACAAATATTTTTGAAGCATTGGTCATTTTGTATATTTTGTTATTGTGAAGTTGAGTGCTTACTTTTGTAATATTGCTTAAATTGCTGTCGCCATTCCTCTGTTTGATGTCATGGAAACAGGATTTACAAGGGAACTTAATGAGAAGCGCTTTTAGATATCTCATTACACTGTTCTTAAACACTTTACCTTTTCTTTTAAATAGGCTACTTGTATATAAGAAAAGCTCTTGATTTCAAAAATGATAACATCTTTTGTGTTACACTGTCATTTTTATGAAATTCGATAATTTTGATATATTGGACACTATATATAATTGCAGCATTTTCAAAATATATTTTTGTGATTTATGAGCGCACCTTACCTGATAGAAAAAAATGGAAAACAGTATTGAATTTAACACCCCAAAGTTAATTAATTAGACCTCTTAGATCGCAAATTTGTATTTTGTATTTATTTTTTACGTGATGCATAAATTTTTACAACAAAATACCATTTTCAAAATTTATTTTGTAATTTTTGAGTAAATCTTACTTGACAGAACAAAAATGGAAAACACCATTCAGTTTAGTACATCCAGGTTAGTTAATATGATCTCTCAGATATCAATTTTTACATTCTTTATTTATTTTATATGTAATTCACGTGTTTTTACTCTAATAACGGTATTTACAAAATTTACCTTACATTTTTTGAGAAAAGCTTACTTTAAGGCAAGCGAGTCTACCTCACGACCAAAAAGTCGCAAGTTCGAATCACGGTCATGGTGAGATACTGGATAAGGTTTCTTCCAGGGCTTCCCCTTATCGTGATTGACGAATGTCGAGCAACTCTAAGCTCTATGGACTCTGGGCTCATTTGAGCATTATTTTACCCATTCCATTCATCGTTCGATATGACAACGTTGAAGGACGTAAATTACACACAAAAATACTTTCAAATTGCACTATGCCTACACTGAATTGCAGGAAGAGTAAAGTTTACTGCAAAAATGTATATGGTATTACTGTACGTGAGGCATACCACAGCATCATATCGCTCGGTAGAACTTTATCTAAAAGTCAAGAAAAAATTTGGCAATATTACCTCATAACCAATGTTCCTCAAGCGATTATAAAGATACTCCGATAACGTGGGTCATTCGAGGGTTACTATAAATTCACATTAAGAGCACTAATGTGACAAAATCTTGGTGCTGAGTCAGGAACATAAAAGCTGATGGCCCACTTTAAGCTCAGGGTTTTCTATTGAGCCATTTGGCGGACGTAACGGTGTTTTTGCAGCCCCTAGTGCTCATTTGCTTTTATTATGTAGCATTTTGTAACAGCGGGCACGTCCTATACATACACAAAACTGCAGATTATTGGAAGATTTCTAGTAAGGGGCTTGAATCCCTTGTTTACACGCGATACATGCTTCTATTGGGAAGTAAGGCATATGCAACCAAGTTTGCAATATACGATATTCGTACATTGTACAGTCAGAATCAGTGATAATGGCTCGATGTCAAGACCCTGACACATCATACTCAATCCCCGAGTAAATAGATGACTTGAAATGACAAACAGTAAGGCCGTTTACTTATACTGAAGCAGTGGTCAAAGTGAAATGTAGTAGAGTGGCTTTTGAAGAGAAATTGGTGTTTAAAGCATAGTACACAGCAATTTTGAACGCGGATTACTGGATTAGAAGACAAGAGTGCCAACCAGCACCATGGAACCTGAAGTAGTGTATTTAGAGTATAAATAAATATGAGCATAAAAAGGATATTAAATTTAGAGGAAAGATCTCACAGAGATTTGAACTCGGATCTTTGGAATCAAAGTCCAGAGTGCTAACCATTTCAACATGGGACCTGATGTTCTATATCTATAACACATAAATTTAATAGAAGAATAACAGGAATATTAAAATTAGATTAAAGGTCCCACCGAGATTTGAACTCGGATTGCTGGATTCAAAGTCCAGAGTGCTAACCATTACACCATGGGACCTGTTGTACTATATCTCGAATATATTAATTTAATAGAAGAATAACAAGAATATTAAAATTAGAGTATAGGTCCCACCGAGATTTGAACTCGGCTCGCTGGATTCAGAGTCCAGAGTGCTAACCATTACACCATGGGACCTGATGTACTATATCTCGAATACATTAATTTAATAGAAGTATAACAATGGTATTAAAATTAGCATAAAGGTCCCACCGAGATTTGAACTCGGATCGCTGGATTCAGAGTCCAGAGTGCTAACCATTACACCATGGGACCTGTTGTACTATATCTCGAATACATTAATTTAATAGAAGTATAATAAGGGTATTAAAATTAGCATAAAGGTCCCACCGAGATTTGAACTCGGATCGCTGGATTCAGAGTCCAGAGTGCTAACCATTACACCATGGGACCTGATGTACTATATCTCGAATACATTAATTTAATAGAAGTATAACAAGGGTATTAAAATTAGCATAAATGTCCCACCGAGATTTGAACTCGGATCGCTGGATTCAGAGTCCAGAGTGCTAACCATTACACCACGGGACCTGACGTGCTGTATGTACAACATATGAAATCAATAATAGTATAACAAGCATATTAACATTAAAAAAAATGAAGGTCTCACCGAGATTTGAACTCGGATGGCTGGATTCAAAGTCCAGAGTGCTAACCATTACACCATGGGACCTGTTGTCCTCTGTCTAGAACATATGAATTCAATAGAAGTATAACAAGCATATTAAAATTAAAAAAAAGGGTAGGTCCCACCGAGATTTGAACTCGGATCGCTGGATTCAGAGTCCAGAGTGCTAACCGTTACACCATGGGACCTGACGTGCTGTATTTACAACATATGAAATCAATAACAGTATAACAAACATATTAACATTAAAAAAAATGAAGGTCCCACCGAGATTTGAACTCGGATTGCTGGATTCAGAGTTCAGAGTGCTAACCATTACACCATGGGGCCTGACGTCTTGTATTTAGAATATATGAAATCAATAACAGTATGACAAACATATTAAAATTAAATAAAAAGTAGGTCGCACCGAGATTTGAACTCGGATCGCTGGATTCAGAACCCAGTATGCTTAGTACTGCAACTCGTGACACGGTAGTTTTAACAGCCTCTTCGCTTTGATTACTAATATAGTCTAAACCTAACTTATCCCCTAGATTTTATTTATTAGCTGCAAGCCTCTGTGGCGTAATGGTGGGGTGCCTGCCTCTCGTTCACGAGCTCGCGAGTTTAAATCTGAGTCAGGGTAAATTATCTGGATAAGGTATTTTACCTTATTCTGAAAGGTGAATGTCAGTTACCTCTAAGCTCTTTGGACTCTGTACTTATGTGAGCATAATTTTACGAAATGGGAGTAATGAAATTTTACAGCTGGTGAGACGAAATACAAGATATGTCACAAGAAATTGGAATTGGAGATTTAAAAAAAGGGAAATCAAACTAGAACAGTGGTTTGGAAATGAATTAGTCAAAAACCTAAAGAAAGAGAGGAACAAGAAGTGTACTCTAATCCTTGTTTCACAGTATCTCTTAATGGTCACGTGGCCTTATCACCTCTCATTGGCTGCTGTTCTGGTATAGACTGTTGTGCGGTAAAAATTGGTCCGTTATTTAACATGGTTATATATGAAATATGAGCTGAATCTTTCCTGACGGCGTATATGTTCTAGACGTTCTCGGGCTTCGAGCCAGGTAAGCAGATGTTGAAACATCGACGTTTCGGCGTCTAGAACATGGTTATATATCTTTATATGTTGGAAGAGAATTGGCAAATTTATATTTTTCGTATCTATTTTAATGAAATACATGTTAATCCTTAAACGAAGTAAAGAGGATGTTCCTTTACTCTCAAGTACATGGTAGAATAACACGTGCTTCAGCGGTAGTGATGACATATTTGTGTGTATGACTTTGATCACTGATCTTGTTTTGAACTGGATTAGTCATATATCGCATTTCGAAGGTGTGTTGTGCCGAGTGATCGTTTATTGCGCGTGTACTTATTATATGTATAATGGCAGGGTTTACTGCCAGTTTTTCGCTGAAGCATCGCAAGGGAAAACCTTAAAAAGCGGCGAAAAAAGAATAGTGCTGCATGTGTTTAATGCACTCACAGAGAAGAATCCGTCTTTGTCAGTGAGAGAAGTCGAACAGCTGTGCTCTGAGCTTACAGGTGTGAGTGTTAGATGCGTGGGAACATCGCGGCATGAAATTGAGACAACAGGAAAACTTACCACTCCAGGGGCGATATTGTTGTATGGCGAAGACGTTATTTAAGGACAATCAGACTGTACCGGGATACAAATCGCAAAATATACTACCTTGACGAGACTTGGGTGAATGAAGAACATACGACAAGTATGGCGTGACACGACTTTTAAGACTGAAAGACAAGCATTTTTGCAAGGTATGTGTGCTGGTTTTAAAAAATCCCAGTGGAAAAGGCCGAAGGCCTTTCATTATAAACTAGTTTCAGTTTCATTGCTCATTCATTCAGTTTCAACTTGCTCAGTTTCATTATAAACTTGTATTTTTGCATTCCTATTTTTATGATTTTATCTATCTTCCTGGCAATTATTATGGCGTTTACTGCTGATTTAAATGTGACGGGAAGGCACCGCCTATGGCCTATGGCGCGAAAATATTAGTCAATTAGGGTGAGGGGGGAGGTAGTTGTACGCGGAGTAATACATGTCAGCGGGGCAAGGTTATAGCTATAGATATAAAAGTTCTCTAAAACTATCTGGGAGAGAGGGAGAGAGCGAAATATGTAGACTATTGTGGGTTTGGTACACTAAGCTCCTTTTGACTATTTCTAGGATAATTGAATCCCTCCTAAATTTTCGTGGTCTCCTTCCTCTTCACCAGTACATACGTCAGATCGCCTCTCGCTTCTTCTCAAACCTGCCAGATGTTCCAGGAGCTGTGATGTACGACATCGATGTACGAACCCGCCACCTCACACGTCTGGAGAGACGAGTCCCACAGCATCTCCTCCTTAGTGACTCTGAATGAAAAACTATGTATATTATTTCACAATGAATATTTTTCCTGTTATCTCATTGATTACTTGATTTTATCAGTTCTCTCTCTCTCTCTCTCTCTCTCTCTCTCTCTCTCTCTCTCTCTCTCTCTCTCTCTCTCTCTCTCTCTCTCTTTCTCTCTTGTGCCATCCTCGTTTCTCAGTGTTTTTTAGATAGTAGGAGTCAACTTGGTTTTCCGTACATGTCCTTATATATTTCATAAACATTCAATTAGTTAACAAGGATCTGTAAAGCATGTAATGATCGATCATTGAATAATATAAATAAAAAATTGGCGCCGGGGTAGCGCGGTGGTTTCGTTCGCGGCTCCCGTTCTAAGGGTCCCGAGTTCGATTCCCGGCTCTGGGGTTGGCGATTTTAAGTCGGCCCTATCCACGCCTTCACCTCTGTCTAGCACACGTGAAGACCCCCCTATGCCCAACGTGGTTCGGAGTCCACGGTAAAAACTGTAGGTCCTCTCACCTCACCGCCATCTTCACTATCACCCTATCATCGGAGGTAATGGACACCGCCCTCTGGGTGCCTCCACCTGAGAAATGGGTCCGGTCATCACTTGGTGGGGTGAGGTTACCCCGAAGGCCAAGGTTGCCATGTGGGGAGTGTTAGTAACTAACTATAATAAAAAAATTGTACTCCTTCCACGATATTGCGAAAAACAAATGAACGATAACCACTTCAAAGAATATGATATGTTGCACTCACAAGATTAACTCTACTCTCACTTGTACAAACTATTTTCACAAATGTTTCTTCTTCTGTTTCTATTGTTTACCCTAGCAAACATTTGTAGAAATTATTTTATCAGATATATATTTGTAGGTGAATATAATGAGAATAGGGAATACAGTAGACTTAAGTGATAGTCAGATGTTTTTTACTGGTCTCTATGTGACGATTTTGAAATGACATTCTCTTTGCATGTTCAGGAGAGAAGGAGAGAGAGAGAGAGACCGAGAGGAAGTAGAACGAATAAAGACCTCTCATTTAACTATAAGTATGAAAAAATTCAAACCAATCAAAGGAATATCTTGGAAACGCATAACCACAGAAACCATGCATGTGAATTTAATTGTATGTTTAAAGAGCTCTGCAGTTTTTTGTGTAGTAGGAGTTTGTCTCTTTTCCACTTTGACAGAAGTCAAAATGTGAAGTGATGCATGTAAAACAATCGCACTGCGCTGAAGTTTTAAAAACAATTCAAATTTATCCTTATTATTAATTGTTTATGTTAAAATTATTTTGTATATTCTGTTCTTCAGTAAAGTTTGTTATTTAAACATTGTGACAATGATATTAATATTTTGTATAACAAACGTGAGGTTTAAAATATGGTAGGTCCCACCGAGATTTGAACTCGGATCGCTGGATTCAAAGTCCAGAGTGCTAACCATTACACCATGGGACCTGTTGGAGTCTCAATGCTGACCTTGCACTCCTGTTTAGCTAATGACAGGCTTGGCTAGGTCCTAATGGGTTCTAAATGGCACGTGTTATACTGACCTAGATATGGAAAACAACCGAATGACTAATATCGATTTGATGCTCTCAGGTCTTGGGAGTTTTCGAATATATGTACAAGATGTAAACTATTGTATATCTTCAACTTTCTCTCTACCTTCGGTAGTAAAGGATGGGTTAATATCCAGGATTGACGTTTCAAGAAAATTAAGGTTGGAGGAAGAAAAAAAAAGTGATTTAAATTTCCCATTTACAACTATAAAAGCTTGTAATATATAAAAATACATACTTTTTTGTTCAAGTCCTTCTCGGGAAGCAGGCCAGGTGAAAGAATGATTATAAATCAACGATTCGGGAGTGTACATTTCTCCCATCACCAGGATATTTATTAAATGTTATAACCACAAATGAATAACTGGATATAACACAAAGACAAAACACTATAGACATTCGCATTACTGAACAAAAGACTGTTTTCAGTAAATTAAACGTCAGATAACGAGATGACGTGAGTATAGAAAATTAATTGGATCAAGAAACGTGACTACTTAACTTGATGATTAAGCTGTATAGATCTGAGCCTCTTAAGCTGACGGATTTCCATTTTTAAGGCCGGTTTCCAAGAAGAGCTGAACTGAAATCCAGCATCACGATTGAGCGTGCTCCTCTCGGAGGAAATGACCAAAGCCTCCTTAATTCTCCGCTCCCGGGAACTATTGCATTTTGCCAGGATGATCGTCTCCCGAAAGTTGGCTCTATGGTCGTTAACAAAACAATGCTACGCCTGCCCAGACTTCTCAGGTTGCATTAAACGAATACTCCGTTCATGTTAGATTATTCTGGTAACGATGGTCCTTCCGGTTTGTCCTATATACGGTGTCCCACATTCACACGGAACTTGGAAGTCCAGTTTGCCTTTCACTGCTCTCAACAGATGTTTAATCTTCGGAGGTGGCTTGTGGATGGACCTGATGATCTATTTAGCGAGAATTCTGCTGATTCTGCCGCTAGGTTGCAGGTAAACGGGAGTCAGGCTGTAGTGGTAGACGAATACTGATAGTTGAAATAATTGTTCTTTCACGCTAGTCGTGTGTAGGACGCACTATGAAAGGATAGAGACAGACTGAAAAATTTAATGTCATAGCCGGGTTTTGAACCACGGATTTTCTGGTCTCCGTCCAGCCGCTCTGGCCATTGAGCTACTATGGCCAACGTGCCAACATGACATTAAATTCTCCAATTGACTCGTGTCTTTCCCGGTAAAGCACTAGGAGTTCTCATAAACACATGAGACAACTACCTTAATGGTGACTTACTATGCTGAAGATCCGTGGTTCAAATCCCGGCTATGGCATTGAATTTTTCAGTCTGCCTCTATCCTTTCGAATGTTGATAGTGTTTTGTCTTTGTTTATATTTGTGTTACATCCAGTGATTAGTTTGTGTTATAACATTTACTAAGTATTCTGATGATGGGAGAGATGCACACTCCCGAAACATTGATTTCTAATCGTCTTTTCACCTGGCTTGCTTCCCGAGGAGAACTTGAACATATTCGTCACCAGGAAAGCTTCAGGTCTTATTTTACATACATTTTTGTTTAATTTCTCTCTTTCAAGATATTTTTAATGATAAAATAATAATTCGTCATTTTAGAATAGCCTCTTCTATTAAATCGCCAATGAGATCTTGCACCTGCTTTCCAGATTTTTTACTTTCTCTGGCATCTACATGGCTGGTAGACTCCAAGATATATTTTACGGTAAATATATATTCTGGGCCTCACTGAATAATAATAATAATAATAATAATAATAATAATAATAATAATAATAATAATAATAATAATAATAATAATAATAATAATAATAATAATAATAATAATAATAATAATAATAATAATAATAATAATAATAATAATAATAATAATAATAATAATAATAATAATAATAATAATAATAATAATAATAATAATAATAATAATAATAATAATAATAATAATAATAATAATAATAATAATAATAATAATAATAATAATAATAATAATAATAATAATAATAATAATAATAATAATAATAATAATAATAATAATAATAATAATAATAATAATAATAATAATAATAATAATAATAATAATAATAATAATAATAATAATAATAATAATAATAATAATAATAATAATAATAATAATAATAATAATAATAATAATAATAATAATAATAATAATAATAATAATAATAATAATAATAATAATAATAATAATAATAATAATAATAATAATAATAATAATAATAATAATAATAATAATAATAATAATTAAATGGAACATTTTTCTAAAATTTTGCTATTCTCAAAAATAACTATAACGATTTTGATTAAAATATCATATGTTTAAGGTACTTCCTTGACAAATAAAATATATATTTTAAATTTTCGAGAGATAGCCTCTGAAGTATCCTTCATTCCACATCACTTTTGCATAACTGATCAATTATAAGATACAGAAAAACTCTTTTGAAACAGTCGTGCTAGAAACAAAACTGTAGATCTCACTAGAGCACCCAATTTATGTCAAAGAAAGATTTTGTGGTTACTCGTCCCCCTTCTGTCATTTAAAGAAAACGAGTTTCAAAGTCATCCCGTATTGACCAGCTCTTATAAAAATTGACAGTGTTCCTGGCAGTTTGTTTATGCAAATGTTTAACAGGTTACACAGCACGCAAGAAGTTTCCATTCATTTCTACCTTTGTTTCATATGGACAGTACGTTTTAGACGTTAGTACATTTAATCAGAGATCACATCTCGAGAAACAATGCTTACGAGAAAGGTTGGGGAAGACATCGTGTAGGCCACCACTGACGAAGAATCAAATCATAAAAAAACATAAGCATATAAGAAGACTTCCTATTTTGGAGTTTAGAGTCTTTAGCCCACATTAAAAGTGCAATAAAACGCTCATAATTAATGGGATCATAAGAGGGCCTTCGATGTGCCGGAAGTTCTTTCTGAAAGAGTTATTTTACTTCGACAAAATCTACTGGCATTGGCTGCGTTTCTAAGCACACTAAAAACCATTTATCTGAACCGGATTTGAAATCGCTATCTTGGGACTATCCCAGACACACCACGAAAGAGTTTGAAAATACTAAACGATGTCGAATGTACCACTTATGATATTCCTTAATGAATGTGTGTTGCATACGTTTTATAGTGAATTTTGGAAGTATCAATCACGCGAAAATAAAATAAATTAATAACATGAGTTGGAGATAGTTGTCCGTACGTGTTTTGATACTTCTTTAATAATAAGAAAAACAAAAACGGCTTAATAAAACTATCTGTCTGTGAACAAAGTAACTTAGAAGCGAAAAGTACGTGTTTCTTTCTTTATTAAGTTTTGTTCCATCTTTTACCGGTTACCAATATTGCAAAAGTAATTCAAAATGAAGAGTTATGTGTTCATTACGGGCACATTTTAGATATGCATTTCATTGTCATGAAAATATCTTCCAAAGATACTTCACGAATATTCTCATATTATTGTCCATCTCAAACTATCCTGTACATAGCAAATGTTATGATTAGGGGACGGATTTGCCCTATTTGTCTATTTTATTACTTTGTTCAGAAGCTAGGCTTTTAAGTTATAAACACGTTTCCTACAATTATTAGCCTAATT
Source organism: Mantis religiosa (assembly GCA_030765055.1). Lineage (NCBI taxonomy): Eukaryota > Metazoa > Arthropoda > Insecta > Mantodea > Mantidae > Mantis > Mantis religiosa. The sequence continues at coordinate 34,014,761 of CM060956.1, forward strand.
TCTTAGTTTTATAGTGCCTATAAATGCCTATTTTATACGTTTGTGCCTGTTCTGCTTATTAGTGCCTATAACTGCCTTTTTAGCCAGTTTCTTCTGCTTCTAATTTGTGACAACAGCTTTTGCATTTGTTGGTTTCGGGGTGATGTTTTCGGGAAAGAGAAATTTCTTACTGCTGCACATTGGATATGCAAAAAGGGGTTTAGCCAGGTAGGTATATGCCTTACAGACGTGTCACAATGCTGTCACGTGTCTGTGTTTTGTATCTTTCTGACACATCGTGACGTAAAGATTGCTGTAATGAACTTTTGAATTTCTTATCTTTCCAACAATCGTTTCTATTAAGGGGACACATTTGTGCAAATTGGCCCAAAACTTGCAACAATCCCAAATTTAGTTTTTCTTCTTGAAATTAATATACATATACTTCAATAATATTAAGCTTTTTAGCAGTACTACAGAAAAAGTCACATGACTATTTAAATAACACTTCACCTGTATCGTAGCTGCTATTACGTAATTTTAACCTCAGATTTCTCAGATTCCAAATTTTTTACATTTTCCTAACTTCAAAATGTTCCAAAATGTTCCACAGGATGCATTTTTATATTAATCTGTATGAAATTCTAAATATTCCAGTAAGGGTAACTGCGTTTTAAGTGTACCCATTTACATTTGTTGTGTTTTTGTTATTTGTATTGAAAAGCATTATAATGTTTACTTCTTACTGAAAACGATTAGGAAAATTAAAATTGTTAAATAGGTATGATTCTTTTTTACCTTCGTTGATATGGCTAAGACAAATATTTCACATAAGTACACGTCATTAATAGGTTAAAATGGGTGCAGAAACTTATACCCCAAGCATTAACTTTTAATTTTGTATAATATGAACTATTAGCATTTTAAGAGCCATTCTACTAAAATTGTGTACTTCTAAGTGATAACTTAGCAACTTTTTAGTGCCCATTTGTAGTGCCTTTTTGCCTGTCTATTTTACACATTTTTAGTGCCTAGAAATCCGCTCCCTAGTTATGACAAATGCAATTGTTTTATGACAAATGAAAGTAAATCTTAAAGTATACCCTTCAGTCTTCTGCAGAACTTGTAAACCAAAACAGACTCACAAAATATTACTACACCAATATGCAGATCTCGTTCTAGTACGCGATTTGTATCAAGACATCTCCCGGGTTCATTTCCCGTATGAGACAGGGAATTATTTTCCTTTAACCAGAATTGTTCACTATCCTAAACTACTATATATTAAGTAAAGAAATATCAATTTCTGAGTAAATACTTTGTTATTTTTCTTATGACATTATGTATCACGTTATACATTAGATAGCTCTACAACTTACCAAGAGAATATGTTAAACTAACGGAGTGTAGCTAGAACAGGAAACCACTGCATTCCCTAAGATGTGGGAGGAAGCTGAACAGCTGATGATGGTCCGAAGATATGAATGCCGCTGTAACATTCCAGTGGAGGCAGCGAAAGTGATGTCATAACAAGTGTAATAGTCAACATTCCTGCATGTGCTCAAAGATGGCCTACTAACTCCGGAATGTTCCCCACCCGCTTCAGGAATCTCTCCGACAACTTGTATATACATGATTAACAGGAAATATGTACATCTTGACACTGTTTTTTATTTCGTCTGTAGCGAATTCTTAGCCCTGTGCATCACTCAGTGAAATACTTCCTGCTTCTGACGGTAGCTATTGATGATTCCACAGCTCAATTGATGAGTAATTCTGACATATTTTTAGTTTCTCTGCTACAGTTAGTAGAAGAAGTATTGCATTCCACTTCAAAAATTAGATACTAAGTTTTCATCAAAATCCCGGATTGCCAAAAGAGAATTTCTGGGGGAAAAATGTACAGCATAAGCTCAGAATGAAAGCTGAAAATAAAACTGAGTTGATATTCTCAAAAATAGCCCAAACGCTCTCAATTCAAGTACCATAAAGATACTCCTATTTACATGAAAAACGTAGTTCATATCTCGAATTTGTGGTAATGACCACAGCATTCTCTTCATTCAGAATTACTTTTGCAGTATTGGTAATCTGTAAAAGGTAGACGCGGTTTATGATAAAATATATGACAAAAGTATATTGTGGATAGATAGAGTCAACATGGAAAATTCAATACCTTGGCCGGGATTTGAACCACGGATCTCCTGGTTTCCATCCAGTCGCTCTAACCCATTGAGCTATCATGGCCAACGATTTCACTCGTATATAGCCCCGGAAAACCACTAGAGGCTCTCGTATCCGAGGTATATACCGTTTGTGGAGTCCCAGGATTCATCATTATACTCTTATTATTATAGTTAATTTATGAAAATTAAACATTTCTCACACTAGCCGTATATAGACTAAGTTTTTGATAGAGTCAACATGAAAAATTCAATGCCATGGTCGGGATTTGAACCACGGATCTCCTGGCTTCCGTCCAGTCTCTCTAACCCATTGAGCTACCATGGCCAACATATACGGCTAGTGTGAAGAAATGATTAATTTCCATCAATTAACTAAAATATACTTGTGGAGTCAAATTTTCTATATATACTACATGATATTTGTTTGAAGTGTTTAGTACTTATTACTAGGATTGGGAAGTTGAGTAAAAATCCTTGCCCCCCCCCTAGTGTCTGAGATTGGGATTTCATTACGATGGGGATTTGGTACGTAGGCCAACATGCTGGGCCCATTGTTCCTATGCCCCCAAGTAGGGCAGCTCCGGGAGGAAGGATGAGGCGAAGGAGACAGAGGGCGGCTGACCGAAGGAGCCACGACAGTACAGAGGGCAGGGTCCCTACAGTTTACTTGGAGAGAGACTTACCCCGACAGGCCAGGTGATTGAACTCGCTCCCCTACAGCGGGACGACAATGAGCCTAGCAGCCGAGCCCTAATGGTCCCTGGCTGGCAGTCACGAAATGGTCCCAGCAGAGGCGCGGAGACCAGCAACCGACCTACCGGAGGAGGAAGTAGTTTTCCTCAGAGCATACCATCCTGCCATGTACCGCCGAGACACCCACCGACACTTCTACCCTGAAAGAGACCACCAGATGAAAGATGATGCGAAATGATAATGGAGATGAAATGGAGGGACAGAAAATTCGGGGATGTAATTAAGCTACCCAGCATTCGCCTAGCGACCGGGGAAAACCTCGAAAAAAACTATGGTTCAGGTAGGACAGCCACGGGAATCGAAACGGGCTTCCCGAATGCGGGCCTTAGACGAAACCGCAGCCATCTCGCTCGGTCCGTTAGTGTCTGAAGATGAGCTCCAACATAATATATTATGTTAATTATGGGTCACTATAAGACAGAAAGTGGAGAATTTTATGGTCCTTTTCTACTTTTTTAGCTATTTTTTATTTAAAGGTCCTTTTTATAGCACTTTTGTTTTGTTTAACTTTTGTTTTTCAACTTAAACTTCGTTTGACTATCTTTTTCCTGTTCGACAGAGTCTAGTGTAAATTCTAATTTCTTTTAATTATTACACGATCTAAGACTGGTTAGAGCAGGTAACAAGGGAGAGGAGCCCTTTATTGTATTTAAGTTATTAGCACCAGCACAGAACCTAGTAAACCCTCTAAATATCCGGTCATTTCTTTCCATGAGATTTCACTATTTTAAAGTATGCACCAATGACATCCGTGGATGTGGAGAGAAGTTTTTCAATGTTTTCGCATCTAAGAACTTAGAGATGACTTGTGACATACTGCAATGTCAACTGAGGTAAGCTTTCTGAAGTTCCATCTCTGTAATCCAAAAGTGGTTAAACCTAGTATAATTTACTTGTATTTATTTTAGTTTCTTTCTTCAGAATGTCCATTGCCAGTTGCTGAATCAGAAGTATTTTTTCATGCAGTTTTTCCCGCCCTATTTATTGCATGTCAGTTTCAAACCTATTCATTAAATAAGTAATTGATAATTAATTTATTAATTTGTTGGTATTACTTCTTTACTTTCTTTTACTACTTCTTTTCTTTCCTTTTACCTACCTTCAAGTGCTTTTCGGGATATGTTTAAGTTTTTTCAAAGCTGTTTTTTAAACGATTTATAGGACCTTAACTTTATAGCTCTAACTCTGATGAAATAGGAATACGTAATACATTTTTATATCTTTTAGCCATATAAGAGGAGTGAATTTCAAAAGATTCACATAACCAGTTCCTACAAGATTTAACTATCGCTTTAAGTACTGTGCTTGCACATCCCCCTTGCACCTACAAAGAAAGTAGCAATTAGGGACGATTCGGCACCGAAAAACGCCTTTACGGCACCTAAGCCCCAAATGGGGCATCCCCTGGAGGAAGGATGAGGCGAGAGCTGTCTGTCCCAAGGAGTCACGACAGTGGAGAGGACAGGGTCCTTACAGTTTATCCGTTAGAATCTCCCCTGGTAGACCAGCACATACGGTATCCCACCCGCCGTGGTCCGGAAACGAACCACGAGGTCATTCCGGAGACCATAAATCGGCTACCCGAGAAAGAAGTGTACCAAAAGCATAGCATCCTACCATGCAGCGCCGAGACTCCTGCCTACACTTCTACCGTGAAAGAGAACACCAGATTAGAGATTATGTGAAATAATAATGGAGATGAAATGGGTGGACCAGAAATTCGGGGGATGTAGGTAATTATTATACCCAGCATTCGCTTTGGCGACCAGGGATAACACCGAAAAAACTCATGTGTGAGGTAGGTCGACCATGGGAATCGAACCCAGCTTTTCAAATACGGGGAATAAAATAATTTCTGCAAATTTTAATCTTGATTATAGGTGGAGGAATAAGCGTTGTAAGAATTGTTTGTATAAGAGTACACAATTAATGTTAGTGTAAAGTATCACATTTTTAGTGCCTGTAGTCTACCTTGTGTGTGTATGTGTGTGTAAACAGCACAATTCAAACACGGATAGTTGGTTAAATACCAAATACAGCATCTTCAAATATTAAACATATAATTGCCCCACCCCAAACTAGGTATTACATTTTGATTTTATAAAAAAAATACCTCTAAAATCTTCTTCATCTGGACTCGTCTATTCCGATTTTATCTATTTGATATTTTATATTTATTTGTACAGTTTACATTACATTTTCACTACAAAGGCTTTGATATCTAACAATCACAATTATACATCTTGAAATTGCTGACCCTAAGATTCACTCGCTGACTCAGGTCCCCTGGGAGTATGGATAGATCAGCATTTAGACTGGGAAGCACACATAAAATATCTAGTAATAAAGTTAAATAAATTCTACTTCTCATTAAGATTAATAAAAAATGAGTTGTATGCAAGTGACATGAGAACCTTATATTTTGCATATGCAGAAAGTCTAATGAGGTATGGCATTATGTTTTGGGGGATAGTAAAGACAGTCACTTGGTTTTTAAAGTACAAAAAAGGATTGTTAGATGCCTAATGTCAGGAAAAAAATATGACTCCTGCAGGAAGTTCTTTAAGGAATTGAAAATCTTGACTCTGCCCAGTCTGTACATATACTGTTTGCTATGTTATACAAAACAAAACCTTGGAAAATTTCACCACAAAGAATCAAATACATCATCATAACACCAGAGGTAAAACAGACTTAAGAACAATAACACATAGAACTACACTTTATTCCAAAGGAGTTAGATATTCAGCAGTCACTCTGTATAATAAACTACCGGCCAATCTGAACAACATAAAATCCGTGCGGTGTTTCAAGCTATCGTTGAAAGAAATTTTATTAAGTGATTCATATTATGATATAAGTGACTTTCCAGATACACTGTAGCTGGCCATATAATTGTATACATTTGTGATGCATTTTAAATGCTGTGTAGTTGTTGTAGAGCCATGCAACTATATATATTTATGAGTTCATGCTTAGATCTTATTAATTACACTTGATGCAACTTATTTTTTATACTTATATTATTTGTATTGTTCTAAATATTTGTATTGACGTATCCAATGTCATTGTATTGACTTAACGGATGAATAAAACTACTACTACTACTGCTACTACTACTACTACTGCTATTACTACTACTACTACTACTACTACTGCTACTACTACTACTACTACTACTACTGCTACTACTACTACTACTACTACTACTACTACTACCACTACTACTACTACTACTACTACTGCTACTACTACTACCACATAAGCCCCTGAGCAGCTTGTTGTCATTTCTTCTTGACCTTCGGTTGTTTTTACCCTAATCCACTTTTCTCTTAACCTCTATAATAATTCTCATATACATCTACTTTTCTTTTCACTCATCCCCGTTATCGTGCGTAACGCCAATATCTCTTTGCTCACACTGTCCCATTTCTTATCCCATATGTTTGTACTGTAATTTGTTAGCTCCTTACATTTTATCAGATAATGAACAGTGCTCTCTTCATCTCCACAAAATTCACATATCCCTACCTCATTACTTCTCAACCCTTTTAGATATATTATTCCTACTCTCATCCATGCTTTGCCTTCTCTTCCAATTTTGTCACATTGATCTATATATTTTACCCTACCCCATTCTCTCTTTAATTACTTATAAAATAATGTAACTTTGTGGGTTCGTAGAATTAAAAGGGTCGAGTTGTAGAAATTAAAAATCTCGTTTATTTTCGTAGAAATCCTCTTATAGATTACAGCAGCATTACGTTACGTCACCATCAGTCTACCAAGGTCGATCACAATAACAAACAGTGACAGCAGATTGCATCCTTAGCTCTCGTTACAAAAACACAGCTGGCTGTCTCTCATTTCACAACTATTTCACTCTAACTCTTTGCGAGTCGTCACGTCCTTAAATACCTATTTCGTAAATTCGAGATATTTCTGGACCAAACAGGAATCGAATGTTCTATCACCTTCCAGAAGCGTAACCCTATCTGTGCCAACAGGTCCTTTATCTCGCGCTATCTCTATTTGTTCCGGCATACTCCTTATCTCCAGGATTTTTTCTTTAATTTATTCAATGATCGATCAGCAGTACATGCTTTACAGATCCTTGTTGGCTAATTGAATCTTTATGAACTATATAATAACATGTAAGGAAAACCAAGTTGGCTCCTATTATCTTCTTAACACTGTGAAACAAGAGAAAAAAAACAGTTAATAAAAAAAACAAGTAATCAAAGAGATAAGAACAACAGTCATTGTGAACCAATATTCATAGTTTTTTTTTTTTTTCATTCAGAGTCACTAAGGAGGAGATCCTGTGGGAGTCGTCTCTTCAGGCGCGTGGGCTGGCGGGTTCGTACGCCGATGTCGTACATCACAGCTCCTGGAACATCTGGCAGGTTTGAGAAGAAGCGAGAGGCGATCCGACGTATTTACTGGTGAAGAGGAAGGAGACCAAGTTCTTTATGCAGTTGTTGATTTCTTACGTACCAAGGGGCATCCGTGGCGATGCGCAGAAATCGATTTTGCAGGACCTGTAGCCTTCGGATATGAGTGTTGCTAGCCGTACCCCATACCTGGGAAGCATATGTGATAAGTGGCCGGACAAGAGATTTGTAGAGAAGCAGAGAGCATTCAATCCCAAGAGGAGTGTGTCTGTGAAGTAGCGGACCAAGTTTTGAGAGTCGTCCTGATGCCAACGAGATAAGTCCATCAATATGGGCTCGCCACGTAAGTTAAGTGTCCAGCATTACTCCAAGGTATTTGACGGAGGTGGTAGGAGGTAGCCAGGGAATTGATTCATGCTTAATGTGCAATTCGGGAGAGTTGGAGATGCGATGTAAGCTAAAGATCTTAGCTGCGGTCTTTTGAGTGTTTAGACGTATGCGCCAAATATCGAACCATTCAACGAGGCAGTCAAGAGAGGTTTGTAGCGTGTGAATAGTGGTAGGGAGATCTGTGCCGGAATGATATGAAACAGTATCATCAGCGTATAAGGCTATGGAGGTAGGGTCCAAGTCAGGAAGATCATAGGTATAGATACTAAATAAGATTGGCGCCAATATGGATCCCTGAGGAACTCCTGCTGTAATATGGCGCTGAGATGACTCCATGCCACCAATGCGAACAGTAAATGTGCGATCTGATAGAAAACTACAAATGGTAGTGAGCAGATACTGTGGAAGTCCAATGCTATACAGTTTGAAGATTAACCCCTCATGCCAAACTTTATCAAAGGCCTGTGCTACGTCGAGGAACAGGGCGGTTGTGTGCTTTCGTTGCTCAAAGCCATGAATTACTGTTTGTGTTAAACGTAGTAGTTGGTGAGAGGTAGAATGTCTAGAACGAAATCCAAATTGGAAGGGTGGAATGATATGGTTGTCAGAGGTATATTTAAGGAGACGGCGAAGGAGAACCTTTTCAAATGTTTGGACAAGGTAGGCAGCAAACTTATCAGACGATAGCTGTCAGGGAGATTGTACACAAACCTCGCTATCGTGATCGGGTTCACGACAATATCAAAGATTTCATTTTACCTAGGAAAAAAAAGCACATAATAGAACGCCCAGCTCTGTAGCGTAGGTGATAGCATGTCTGCTTCACGTTCAAGGGTTCCCCAGTTTGAACCTTGGTCATAATGAGTTAACTGGTTAAGGTTTCTTCCGAGGTTTTCTCTTATCCTGAAAGATGGATGTCTGGTAACTCTAACCTCCATAGACACTGCGTTACTTTGAGCATCACTTCACACTTTTACTTTATCACCCGATATGACAACGTTGGAGTGCAGAAATTAAACAAGAAGTAGGCAATAGAAGTAAACATAAGCATAAGCTCTTTAAGGCCGAAAATATTGAAAATCCTGGAATTTTCTTTTTTGGCAGCTCAGGGTGTGTAGTAATAGATGGCTTGCTATTTTTATTATTTGCACCATTTTAGGCCATCACGTGACAATTTAAGGAGAACTTTAACAATCGTCACTTTAAAATTATTTTTTTCGCAAATTTCTTCTTTCTTTTTTTCTACCACTTTTCAGGAAACAAAATGCCTCACGCGTCAAAGTTTTTCCTTTAACTTGGTGAAACAGGATAGGTCGATAATATGTAAATAAGAAACTTCACAAGCCCACCTCGGTAGCGTGGTGGTAGAGTGTCTGCTTCAAGTTCAAGAGGTCCCGAGTTCGAATCTCGGTCTGGGCAAGTTACCTGGATAAGGTTTTTCCGGGAGTTTTCCTTATTCTGATAGACGAATATCGGGTAACTCTAAGCTCTATGGACACCGGGCTCATTTGAGCATCATTTCACTCATCTCATTCATCGTCCGATATGACTTAACGTTTGAGGACGTAAAAATTAAAAAAGAAGAAAAAGAAGAAACTTGCAATTCTCCATTTTTTTGTTAATGCTCATGTTTTGAAAATTATATGGTGTTAAGGAATCAAAAAAGTTATTATTTTCAAAATTTTGAGAGCTGACACATGTAAAATATTTTATAACAAATGCTACAAAAGTATTAAAAAAAAAGAATGTGGATATTTTACGATTGCTCTGTACTAGCTGAACACACAAATTAAACTTAGAAGCTCAAATTTTTTGACGTGTATAAGATTTTATATAGTGAGTAATTTTTACAATATTTTCACAAAAAAATTAATAATTAAAGAACTATTTGGTGTAGCAACAGGGAAATTTTGCAAGCAAGCTAATAATGATATTCTAATTATGTGGCTAAATTTTCTTAATGATAGGTTTATTATTATAGAAATTGGAATTCCCAGTGTAGCCTTGCCTTGAATAATATTTTGTTGAACAGGGGGTAGACAAAGCTACGTGAACGTAACACAGACATTATAAGCGCCTCTAGCGAGAAGCATGTAAAATTAGCCCCGTTTAAATTGATTAGCTACTGAGTCCCGGGCAGCAATTCTTTGCGCGTTTTCTTAATGAACTTTGGCGAGTTTACAGCTTACATATTTTTCACCTCGACTCCCTCCGCTATACGTACTTAATCTTAAGACAGGAATTTCCACGTCGACAAAGTACAGGAACGTTTATTTGTGCTATCTATACACTGGACAGATATTAAATATGGGGTGTCCATTAATTGGGAAAAATAACTATTCAATGAAAAAAGGATATGGGCTATTACATTCTTTACTTCGTACTACAGTAATTAGAGAAAGTATTGTACTCCACACAAAAACTTGATATGAAATTTTCAACAGAAATGTACATTTTGAAGAAGTATTCATAATTCAAACACAAAAAGTCGGATAGCTACCAAGCCTGTTAACTTCAATATCCTCCGAGGATTGCAGTTCCCCCCACCAAAACCTAACAGTACGTCTCAGACTGTTTGGTCTCTGTCCCGCATTCGGGAGGTCCGGGTTCAGTTCCCATGGCCAACCTACCTGATCCATGGTTTTTGGGGGGGTTTTCCAGAGTGAATGCTGGGTAGATTAATTATATCCCCCTAATTTCTTGTCCCTCCATTTCATCTCGATTATCATTCCATAGCAGCTCCCATCTGGCGCTATCTTTCAGTGTAGAAGTCTCGGCGTTGCATGGCAGGTTGATATGCTCTTGGTAAAACCTTTTCCTCCAGTGGGACGGTCTTCGGTCTCCCAGCCCAGTATGGTGGGGCCTGCTCGCATCGATCGTGTTATATCATTGGCCTCCGGGCGGCTTTCAAAACTCTCACCTCTGTTACATCGCCGTTCCAGCCTCGGCCTTCAGTCTTCATCGTTACTCTACAAGTCACCCGTTCGTCCGCTTATTACTTACGCCTGCCAAATGTGGGGGGCCGCACACACATGCCACCTGCGTCGTCTTCAAGTTATACAGAATCGCTTCATGCGCCATCGCTACCGACGCTCCATGGTTCATTCGTAATCAGCAGCTCCATCACGAACTAGGACTCTTACCTCTTCACGACTGCATTCGCAGGATCGCCCGTCGTTTCCAGGAGCTGTGCATTATAACATCGGCGTCCGCACGCGCCAGCCCTCACGCTTAAAGAGGAGACTGCCACAGGAGCTGCTTCTGAGTGATACATCTGATTCCAGTGATTCTAGTGCTTGATGTGCGTCTTACATCTCCAATATTGACTTAATTCCTCAGAGTGTGTTACTAGAGTTCTAACTTAATGTAGTTAGGGGGCAACCCGTTAGCCTACCCCTGAGTGTTACAGTTCTTGAATTTATTGTTCTCTAACCTTTTCACTCTGAATTGTAAAGCATTTTACTGCTGATCGATCAATAAAAAATTGTATAAAAAGTATGGTGGGACCGTTTCCGAAGGACTGGAGGGTGAATCGCCGGTAGTACTGGCCTGCCAGGGAGCTTCCAACCTGTTAATTGTTGATACCCTGTCTTCTAAAGTGTCGTGGCTCCTTTGGACGGCCGCTCTTTGTCTCCTCTCGCCTCATCTTTCCTCTTGAGAGTGCTCCACTTGTGGCCATAGGTACAATAGACTAAGTTTGGACCTCCAGCTCTACACCCTATCATTTACGTAGAAAACTTTTCAAAATATTTCATTTTCTGAAAAATGCCTATTTTTATTAAATCAACCTGTGTTTAAGATATTTTGCTGTCTAATTAAATGTAAATCTTGAATTTTCAAAAAAGAATAATCTCTAAAGACATACCCTCAGATTTATGGTAGGTAAATACTTCTTTCTGTCCTGCCGGAGTGTCGTAGCGGTCTAAGGCAGCATGCCTTGGTCCCTGACCACGGAAGGCAGCCCGGGTTCGATCCCAACCATGAGGTGCGGATTTTAAGTCCCGAGTATAAGACCGGTACCCACTCAGCATCGTGTGGAAAGTGTGGAGTTTACATTAGGTAAGCGGCCCTGATCACGAAAACAAGCGTTCCGGGCGGGGATGCCGAGATGCTGACCACATCTCCCCGTATCGGTTGGATGATCGCCCATCTCTGCCTTGCGTAAGTGAGCGTGAGGCCGGCAGTTGGGTTGGTAGGATTTGGCTCTTTTAGGGCTCTCGCTCCAGGGTTTATTTATTATTTGAA
>CM060956.1:34031707-34044207 GCA_030765055.1 Mantis religiosa
ACGTGATCCAACTATATTAAGTTTGAACTATGTGCTTCTATGACTCTAGGACTCTATGACAAGGTTCCAGGAGAGGACTCAGCTCCTCAAAGGATGAAGTCAGAAGTTGCTGAAGAAGTCACAGAAAGTGATGAGTAGGAGGCGGATTTTGCCCTATTTGCCTATGTCATTCCTTTGTTCAGAAACGTGGGCTTTTAAGTTATAAGCACGTTTCCTACTATTATTAGCCTAATGTCTTAGTTCTATAGTGCCTATAAATGCCTACTTCATACGTTTGTGTCTATTCTGCTTATTAGTGCCTAAAACTGCCCTTTTAGCCAATTTCTTCTGTTTGTAATTTGTGACAACAGCTTTTGTTGGTTTCAACGTGAAGTTTTCGGGGAAGAGAAATTTCTTGCTGCGGCACATTGGATATAAAAAGGTGTTTATTAAGGAGACACATCTGTGCAAATTGACCCAAAACTTGCAATACCAAATTTAGTTTTTCTTTTGTCTTATAATTAATAAAGACATAATTCAATATAAAGTTTTTTTTTTCTCGCGGCACTACAGAAAATGCCACATGTCTATTTAAATAACCCTACACCTGTGTCGTAGCTGCTATTACGCAATTTTAACCTCAGATTTCTCAGATTCCATATTTTCTACATTTTCCTAACTTCAAAGTGTTCCACAGGATGCAGTTTTCTATAAATCTGTATGAAACTCGAAACATGCCTCTAAGGGCAACTGCATAAGTGTACCCACTTATATTTATTGTGGTTTTGTTATTTGTATTGAAAAGGAATATAATGCTTACTTCTTACTGAAAACGCTTAGGAAAATAAAAATTGTTAAATAAGTATGATTATTTTTTCCCTTCGTTGATATGGCGAAGACAAATATTTCACATCGGTTAAAATGGATGCAGAAACTTATACCCCAAGCATTCATTTTTAAAGTTACAATATGTGGGACATTTTGAAAATTGCCTGTAATTTAAAGATAAACTGTTCATTCCTCAGAAACTATTGTAACTAGAAAGCTGAAACTTGGTATTATTTCCTTTCTTGATCGATCACAAAAATAAATAGTATACATTTGAAACAAATCTAACAAAAGCCTTAGATATTTTAATGTTCACCCTTAAGCCCCCCCCCCCAAAAAAACCCATGTTTTTCTTTTTTGACATGGACTTGACACCTTTCTGCACATTATGGTTCTTACTTAGTGAAGTGGATTTATATGTATTTTAATTATACGACAGTATCTGTTATTTTAAGTTACTGTGGAGCCAGTTATGATGTGTTTAGCGAATTTGTTTCAGCATATGTTGCGGTGACCGTCATTTTGTTACCTGTATGATTGTTATTAATTTAAGTTCGATAAAGCTCCTTTTATCAGAAGATATGTTTACAAACTTTTGCACCACTTTCTCAGAAACTACGGGAGATAAAAACACGAAACTTTCACAGATTATCAGTAAAGTTGTAGATATACCAAAAGAAGTGTTTTGCATTATGAGAAGAAAGTTAAGGCTGATTTTCTATTAAAATATAGGGAAAAATAATGAATAAGATGAAAATTATAAATCATTTTTAAACAGCAAATTACAGCATAATAATTTATACTATTAGGTATAATGAATTTTAAGAGACATTTTACTAAAATAGTGTATTTCTAAGTGTTTACTTAGCAAGTTTTTAGTGCCTATTTAAGTGCATATTTTGCCCATTTTTAGTGCCTTTTTGCCTGCCTATTTCACACATTTTAGTGCCTATAAATCCGCTCCCTAGTGATGAGAGACGACTGCAGTGAGCAAGGTCCGTGAGTGCTGCCGGTGGAGGTTCCTGCAACCCCCTTGCTGGCTTGTATATCACTGGGGAGGTGACAGGATTCGCAGACCTTCCCAGATCCGGAGGTCGAGAATTTATGGAGAACAAATCCTAATCATATACACCTAAACCCCTGCAGAGACTTACAGCCCAAAAGTTGCCAAGCAGGAGGAAATGTGAAGTAAAATGAAAAGTGAAATGAAATTGTTGAAAATAGAATTCCGAGGATGAGATTATCTTTGTCAGAATTCACTAGCCTGAAGAAACACCTCGGGGGGGAAAAAAACACAGTTCAATAAGTTTGGCCATGCACGCTGCTGCCTGAGCTATTAGTATGTGCCTGTTAAATATGTACATGAATTTACATGGAATTCTCGTCTCTAATACAAACAATTCAGTTCCTTTATAAAGATATTCCTCAAACAGCCAACATGCGAGTACTGTGCAGTAGATCTGGTTGCGAGAGGTCAGTCACCGTCACGTGACGTCACTCGCACACGCGCATCTCGCCTGACCCACATTCTTATCATACTTGAATCACTCACGCATTTCAGTTGAGGGGCAAACCTGTGGTTTGGGTAATTAGGAACCTGAGATTTCAAAACCAGGGATATTAGCTGTCCATTTAGGATAATGCTCTATCCTTTAATTAGACACACAAACAAGTGATCGGCTTTCTCTGCATCAGTGGCGGAAGGCCTGCTGCACTTGTTTCCTTGAAAATGCACTTCATCATTCCAGAGTTTACTCTTCTTTTTTTTTTTAAAAAAAAAGAAGTCGTGTACATTCACATGACATTTTTTTATTCTTAAAACGTTTATTATTCCACCTACCTCATGTTAATCGAGATAGACGTTTCTATAAATACACTTATTACTTATTATTGTGGGAATATGAAAATACGGTACCCTTAAATGATAGACTTTTTAAGACTCGGTACCCATGTGATAATTTTGAACCTCCATTCCTATTTTGCGTCCAGAACATAAAAATGGACTTCCCATTTGAGAAAACTATAAATTTTGTAAAATCCAAACAAACAACTACAAGAAATATCTCCTAAATGACTCACTAAACAAAAATATTTGGCATGATTGCGTGTTTTAACAAAATATATATTTTTCCCCAGTAACATTTGTTTCATCTCCTGCAAAAGTCATTCTGAATTTAAAGGACTTCTGAGAACATTCCCAAACAATTCAACGTATACGTTTCATTTGTCAGAAAAATAGGAGTATCTTACCTTATTTTAAAAAGATGATTTTTTAATAAAAATCTTTAGAGTTAGTTTTGAGAAAATCCAAATTTTACATAAATATTCCACGTAAAGGGTACTCCGGGATAGAATTTTCATGAAAATCTTCCTATCCCATTCTTGGAAAATACTGAACTTAGATACAAGTATAGAGTTTTAACGAAATTTCAATTATGCAACTCAAACACCTACAGAAACATTCGCTCATCCACTCCCAGAAATACATATGGACCTTTCTACAGAAAAAATATATAATTATATATTTAAAAAAATGAATTTTTGGTTGGAATGCATTACTGTCTCTGTTATGTGCGTGGTAAACAGAAGTTAGAAAAAGAGAATTAACAGTCGAAAACATTATAGTTAAAATATTTCACAATTGCAATCTATAACAAGAATATTTCGGAAACGTCAATGTTATAAAAATAATTTAACATGTACAGGTATTCAATGCTTTTCATATTGTAAGCTTTTGTCTCTCTTTCGCATTCTTGGTATCGAATTCTCGATATTTTGGTGAAGTAGTATATTTCATCTTATTTCTAAAGATAACTGACATAAAGAGTAACACATACATAGAAGATTTTAATCCTGCAAGTGTTGCACTTTGCAATTACATAATAAAGGTGTTAAGTTGAGCAAAATAAAATTTGTTAAAACTGACGCACCCAATTGGCACGTCCGTGTTCCACAGAGCACCAATTACCTGACTCATTGCTTCTTGCATGTTGTGTCACAACTTGCCCGTCATTCCCCTTAGCAGACAAACATTCAACTGAAAGACATCGCATACCGCGAATACCTCCACCAGCTGTTATGACTAACACCGCTTCTTATGACTAATTTATTTGGGTCGGAGTACAAGAGATGATGGGGAATCATTGATTTACATTAAATATACCGCATTTTAAGGACTAGCTATAGCAGGTAACCGGTATGCAACTAGCATTCGGGACGTACTCGGTTCGATTTCGCGCCCGATCTTCCTGACCCACAGGTTTTCACAGGGGTTTCTCCGGAATGCTGGAAAGAATATTATTCCCTTAATTTCTTGTCTCTTTATTTCCCTTCACCCCCAGGTCCTAGATTTTCGGTCCTCCCAGTACCTAAAACAGTCCACTCAACAAAAGAAGCCCGCCTCGGTAGCGTGGTGGTAGCGTGTCTGCCTCACGTCCAAGAGGTCCCGAGTTCGAATCTCGGTCAGGGTGAGTTATCTGGATAAAGTTTTTCCGGGGTTTTCCCTTATCCTGAAAGACGAATGTCGGGTAACTCTAAGCTCTATGGACCTTGGGCTCATTTGAGCATCATTTCACCAATTCTGTTCATCGTCCGATATGACTTAACGTTGGAGGACATAAATTACAAAAAAAAAAAAAAAAATAGAAGGCAAGGTAGTGGAATGTGTAACATAGATAATCACTTTACCTATGTTTATGCTCGCCTTCCAGATATGATAAGGCTGCTAGGTTCATGTAAGGTGCCCAATGTTGTCATATAACTCACTCATACATAATATCTATAACTGCGGTTACTGAAACGAGCATTAGATCTGGCATCATGGGTGACTCTTATGCACTCCCATAGACTCATTTCGCAGTAAACAGAGCCACTACCAGAGCAGATAAACAGTTTAAACCCCTCTCCCTCTTTATGCCCTGCTTGCCTACTTTTGGTGGGCAGCCAGTAATGAGCAGAGCTAGGAAGTTCGTACCGATTTTCCTGAGCAGTGTAAGAGCGGCCAGGTATGGCTATACCACTCAGCGTTACTAGCAAGGGCAAGGTTCGTCGTAGAATGAAACTCATTACTGCAAAACATGTGTAACTGCATGAGACAGAGCACATTGCTAGGAAGGAAGACATTCCAATAACATCTTTGTTGTGCTTCAAAGATGAGTAACTAAATTTGCTGTACAACCACAGTTTGTTTTCTAGAACTGTTCTTATTCATGTCCTTATTTACTTCATTATTTACATTTACATTTCAGTGGGATACTTCAGCAAACATGGAAAAAAAGAGAAACCAGATCGAGAAACTAAATTAGCTGAAATCATTAACGAAATTGCAACATATCATCAATCAATTAAATCTTGTTTTACGGGACATAGAATGAGTTTTTCATTTGAAAGGCTTCAGAGGTACATTATTGTTTTTAACAATACGGCCGCAGATGAGCAAATATGTAGTAAAATTCCTGCTTTGTCATTTTGTCTAGTAAGAGTCTTCAAATATTTAAGAAATTAATGTTATTATTAGGATATTATTTTACATTCCATCTGGAAATGTTACAATCCGCGTTATAATTGCTTGGGTGTTGCCACAATGTGCTTATTTAAATAATGAGATCAGCCAGAGACAAGCACGTATGTACTATATAAGAATTTGTATGATGTACATAATGTTCTAAATGGATGTGCATTTACGAATGTCTCTTAAGTCATTTTTGTTCCTCTGGGCAAACGGTTTCAATGCCTCTCCACTGTGCGTTTCTTATGTATGACTTGTTTGGATGCCGGGAGAAGGTCGGTCGCAGCCTGCATAGGGAACGGCGAGTACAAACTTCATAGCCCTGGTAATGAGGAAGAGGAGCCGGTGGTACAGGCCGTCATCGGAGAGGTTTAAACTCCATCGTCTCTCAAGTCCGACCTGTACGACATCTGTAAGGCAATCCCACTTGAAGAGCACATACAAGAACGAATGTACAAGTACATCGCGAACGCGTCCGAGAGACCGTACAGGAGGCAGCTGATTGCTGCAGCAGAGAACTATAAGAAGACGGAAACCACGGCCCCACCAATCGTCACCCTGATACAGCACCACGCCAGGATAAAGGAAGCCGAGGAAGACGAGATACGTGAGCACCTCCAAATACTTTTAGCCTAAGAAATGACGATTGTATACATACCGTAACTGTACACATACAAAAAGATTGTATTAAATAAATAAAAAATTATAATAATAAATAAACAAACAAACAAAAAACAAACAAAAAACCTACTACTAAAAACAAAACGAAAATATATAAAACAAAAAACAAAACATACTAATTAAAAAAATAATAATATTAAAAAAATATATTAATATATATGATATTAAGTAAATAAAGTATAAATATGACATATACTAACAGTATTAAAATACGCAGGTAACGACAAATTGTTAACACATGCCACATGCATACGTAACCTAATAAAGCAAAAAAAAAAAAAAAAAAAGAACCATCCTTCCTCAACTCCAAATAAAGTCAAGGCTGAAGAGGGTACACCCCTGACGCATCCATAGGGCGAAATAAGCCAGGGTGAAATAAACCCATGGGCGAAATAAGCCCTAAAATCCCCCTGTAGTAGTAAGTAAGTCCGACTACTCTTAACATCCTCTCACCTCAGCCCTCCCTCCCATGTGATGCCCCATCAGAGGCATAGATAGCAAAGGACTTCTATAGGCTGAGGTGCTTAAGTGGTTCCTCCAAACTTTGTCATAGCCCAGAAGAGGCTTTACATCCAAAAATTCCCCTGAATATGTTTTCAGATCCCTGAATTTAAATATGTACTGTAAGTCTGTGCGTGAGTCCAAGAAGAACATAACTGAGAAAAACTCCTAAGGTTTTCCAGTCATATGACTTCTCTATTCGTTCTTGTACAAACTATTCCTGCCAAGACATATGCTTCTACACTTGTTAAATACATATGTACATTTCGTTGTGGCATACAGTCAGCGATAGTCAAATGTCAAACGCTGTGATTACTTTGAAATACCATTTTTTATATCACCAATAAAAATAAAACGTGATGAGTTGCACTCACATGATTTTCTACTTCTATTCTTAAGCAAATTGGTTTTACAAAGCTTTATTCCTCAATCTACCACATGTTACTATTGGTAGAAATGATTTAATATGTCCTTAGAGATGCAAGGGGAATAAGGGAATGCAGTAGCCTACAACTGTGTTTCACTGTGTGTTTTTCATTCAGTGCAACTCTGAAGGACATTAACGAGAAACATAAAGCTCCACCAATTAGCGCAAACAAACCAGAGCAGCAAAACCGGAAGATTGGTGCTAATACCAAAAGAAAGAGAAAAGCAATTGCAACACGGTGTTCCGTTTCGATACATAATTTCTTCGACTTCCAAGTTTCTTGTGAATTTTTCAAATCGACAAACAAATACTGCTACAAAGGACTGACAAATGTTATATCTAAGCACGTGAGCCAACGAACAAACACAAGAAAAAAAATCGCAACTAATCAAAGCTCGCTAATCCAGCGGATTTTGCTTCGCTTAGTTAGCAGTCTCCACTGCGCATGATCTGTAACAGGAAAATGGCCATGTTTGTTGTCATCATTATATGTTTATTTTCTTAAGAAAACATTCTATAGGGTTGGTTAGCGAGCACAGGCTAGCTATATAATAACCTGGAGTAATTGAGGAGTGGTTTAAGCACGACAAAGGTTAAAGTAAGCTTATATAAAAGAAACAAAACTAAACCAAACATAACCTAACCTCCTGTGAATCAGAAACTTGAGTTTATATAGTCAATGCTAGTAAAGGAACACACGCTGGCTTCGCCCGCTTGATTTGGGGTAATCATTGGCTGCTGATTAATGTAAGCTTGCATATAAAACCTAAGCTTACATAAGCACTGAATCGTAACATAATTAAGGAATGTATGATGCATTTTCAAATACTGGCCAACACTACTTAAGCACTACAAAAGCGAGTTATTGACATACAGGAGTACTTCTTTGATTTAGAAGTAGGTGTTGCAATTTAGTCGAAAGAAAGATACAAATGAATGAATATTACATGTATTTCATAGTGGAGGCATTACACTTTTACACAGAATGCTCTGGAAGTTGTAATGTAGGATTCTCGCTGCACTCATCATTATGCTGAGAATCAGTTACATCTGCAGCACTCTCCAAAGAATACACGGAATGCTCTGGAAGTTGTAATGTTGTAGGATTCTCGCTGCACTCGTTATTATGCTGAGAATCAGTTACATCTACAGCACTCTCAAAAGATTCTTCTGACTCCGAATCGTAAGGTGCATACCTCCTCAGTTTACGTAAGAAGTCAGTTTCTTCTCTGGATATAAGGAAAGTGCCACTTCTTACCAAATGTGGTGGTTTACTTGAACATTTTGAAGATCTAGTGAACTTGGGACGAACGACAAATGTGATTTGGCGCTTCAGTTTTGCTGCTGGTGGGCTGGTAGCCTTCTTGAGTGGAGTGCTGTTTTCTTCAGAACTAGGCTTAGGTTCTGTTGTTGGAGCCTCGTCGGAGCTTGGAGTTGCCAATGACGTTCTCGTGACTTCTAGTATTCGCTGATTAGTACACTTAGCATTCTGATTCAAAGATGCTTTGGTTTTCTTCGCTGCTTGCCTAGGTAGCCGTAAGCACAAAACCGCATCAGCTGACCTAGTTCGGATGTAACCGTTGACACGTATTCGATCTCCAGACGGGATCGTTAACAGAGTGTTCCTGAACTCAAACCGTGGAATTTTTGATGTCATACTCAAATACTGACACTTGTATTCAACCCAGATTGTGTTATAAGAACCGTTAACATTATCCGTAATAACCCACTTACCAAGATATCACTTTTGAGAGTTTTTTTTTTTTTTGGAGATGAACGATTATCTATAAATTTGAAAACAACGGTTATACCACGGTTATACAATGTCCCTTAGCTTGCAGTAAATTCATTCATTTTTAATATAAGTTAACATAGAAGAAAAACAAACACAAATCGATGTTGAAATCGAGGAAATATAGCAGTCAAGAAACATTTCAGATAGCAATTTCCCAAACTTACAGGATTGTTCAATCGAATGAAATCTGGAGGTAGTTTGTATTTGTGTTGGCTGCGCTGAATTGCAGTTTAAAAATTGAGCATAACATCATAAAACGTGACATGTTCAAACAACTGAACCTTTTTACTCCAAACTGGAACAAACCTTTGGACATTGCACGGGTAAATTTTTTAAATCGAATAACCAATTTCATTTTATTGTCTCTCACACACATACAGAGAGAGAGAGAGAGAGAGAGAGAGAGAGAGAGAGAGAGAGAGAGAGAGAGAGAGAGAGAGAGAGAGAGAGAGAGAGAGAGAGATGTCGTTGAAGAGTCATCCTTGACCGTGGAGTAGCCTTCGACCATTTGTCATTCCGAGACTGTCAACCTTACTGGTTTTATGATGGATTTATAATAATAGACGGTGGACTTGCATTAAGGTGCAAGTGATTTCATTAAGGTTATGATGGGCCTACGGCGAGTCTGGGACGCTTGCAGGTTTCCTCAGGATCAATGTCATATTCCCCGAGACCTCGGATAATTTGGTTAAAGCTATAGGAACGACAGGAATAGAATTTGTGAGAGAGTTTAAGAATATAGTCATTTAATTTATAAAAGGATAGATCTGAATGGATGTTTTCATTAGAAATGTAATAGACGGTGGACGGCAGATGGTGGGATTTTGTTTTAAAGGAGTATCACAAGTTGTAGGATACAAGAAAGGAAATTTGGTTGATTGCATTAAGGTTATGGATGGGTCTAAGATGAGTCTGGGACGCTTGTAGATTTCCTCAGGGTAAATGTCATATTCCCCGAGACCTCGGATAATTTGGTTGAAGCTATAGGAACGACAGGAATAGAATTTGTGAAAGAGGTTGAGAATATAGTCATTTAATTTATAAAAAGATAGGTATGAGTGGATGTTTTAATTAGAAATGTACATTCGAAATCTGTTGCTACTTGAAGGTATCGGTTCTGAAGGATTTGAAGTTTGTAGAGGTGAATTTGTGCAGTTGCACGCCAGACAAGATAGGCTTAGGTGAAAGCGGGTCTTATTATTTGTTTTTACGATATAGAAGTAGCTTATTCCTTAAAGCAATAGGTGGTTTTCTGTTGTATAGGAGATAGAGCCTCACCAATCTTCATTCCCCCCGTTCTTGCGAAATCATTTGTAAGGGCATGTTACAGCAAGCAGTGATAAAATAGAAATTATAAACGATAGTCACATTTTCTAGAATGTACACACATAGTTGGTAAAAGCATAAAATAACAGTTCGTATGACAAGTCGATATCTCGTGTATATCTAAATTTAATAAACTAATGTCACAAAAAGTAAGAAAGTGCTTGCTATTATAATCAAGAAATGCATGCATGTGGCATCTATTAGAAGTGTTGTATATTCTAAAAATATCCATGAGGTTTTTATGATGTATTCTCCCCTTCAGCACTCCTAATTTTATTTTACCATACTCCTATTACTAATAACGGATTAAAAAAGCAGTGATATACAAGCAAACATCGGTGAAACATTGGCGGAAATTGGCCTCCATAACCTACCACCGACAGTCTTCCAAGTTATGGAAATGTTCAACAGCCTTTAAGTACTCTTTGACTGTGGGAAAACCATCGATCGGAATTATCGAGTTTAATTACAGTAGGTGAAATGCTAAACCGTTCTATTTACCACAGAAACCTTTAATATACCAACGAAATAGATATGAAATAGGTGTTAGAATCCCTGAATGGCAAAAGGTTGAAGGATCCTTCTCCTCGGACAAGAATGACTGTTCGTCAACACCCCTGTAAAACTTAAAAAAAGAAAAAAATTGTAGGTATATATATCTCACACTCCCAAGGCACTTAGTTAACCTCTTTGGAAGTGACATAATCTACAAGCATCGAGAGAAACGATTTTCTCAGTTTTTCATTTAAAAATATCTGTTCATTGTGTCCTAATGTTACAAAAATCCTCTCTTTATAAACTTATTTAACACGTCCTGCTAAGAAAATTAATTACTCTATAACTATAAAGAAAATTTGTCTTACATGAGGGTTATAATATAAAAAGCTTGAACACAGAAAAGGCTAAACAAAAGACTGCAGTTATCCTTCAGATACAGAAAGCATGTTTCGTTCTCTTTGTGGTTTTACTATTATTTGCAGCCCTCTTTCATCTTGCGCGTATCTGAAATGTTAATTACGGAAGTCTTTTGTGTTGCTGACCTCGATAACCCACCAAAAAATGGGAAATAGGAGGAAACTTTATGAAAGATGAAGCTTTTCTACCCCAAAACTCAGCGTGAGTCCCAGGATAATTGGCGAAATGGGGGAAAGAATACAGGGAAAGCAAATACATCGTGATTAACTACTTTCGAAATGATTCATGCATGTAACATGAAACAAAAAATTCAATTCTATAGTTCAGAAAAATACATAATCTTCTCGGTGTTTTACATTAAAATCCTTTAAATTAAGTAAGCGCATATTATAACAAAGCAAAATTGTTCTTTTTTTAGGCGTTTTAGTAGTGGTATACAATATATTCTCTACCTACTACTTACGTATTAGAGAAAATAATGAATTTTCTTTTTAAAGAATACTTTATAGAAGAGATATAGGTGAGTCATGCTAATGTTAACACATCTTTATTAACTTTCCATGATCTCATTGCATACAAATAAAAAGAACAAGCGATATTGGTTCAAGTCCTAATACTATATTTGTTTGAAATATTTTAATAATGGCTATATATATCATCTTTTTTTTTAATTTATATGGAATTCTTAGTCTTACAAACGATTTTGTTGCTTCGTGGCCGTTTTATTTATTTTTTTTCCACCATACGTCTACCTACCACAGATTTACCTTCCAAAATATTTTCACCAAAACAAGCAAGCATTTTTCCTAATCCATTTTTACTTTCTCTACTTCCTTTCTTTCTTTCTTTCTTTCTTTCTTTCTTTCTTTCTTTCTTTCTTTCTTTCTTTCTTTCTTTCTTTCTTTCTTTCTTTCTTTCTTTCCTTCTTTCATTCTTTCTTTCTTACTTTCTTTCTTTATCAATAGTGAAAATAATTGTTATCCAGCCAAGAACCGGGGTCGATATTTTCCCAGAAATATGAACATTTTGAGAATCGCTGACCACCCTTCCCCACCCGAAAAGCATTTCTATTATATACTTATGATTGTCTGTGAAGAACATAAATGAAAACTGCAAAAGCGAGATGTTTAAAATTTAGATCTCATTAAAGCAGACAATTTAGGTCAAGAACGTCCTTTAAGCAGTTTTTTTTTTTAAATTTTTATTAATTATAATTTCCAGTTACTTACGCTTTTCTCAAATGGGTAGTCCTATTTCTTTCCTATGTTATTGATAGTTTGCTGAAATTTGCCACATGCCTCTGTTGTAACCTCATCAATATATTTAAATTCGATTGAAATGTTTAACACACACAAATTAAAGAGCATGAAATAATTATTTAATAAAATAATGTTTAATATACCAGTTTTTAAAACGGATCAAAGAGGTAAAGTAATTTTTCTTAGCACCACACAGAGTGTTCCAAAAATCTTTGATTGTAAATTTTTAATAGCTGTTAAAATACTAGTGCGGATAAAGGGATAAACTTTGGTCGCCTGCAA